>VWZW01003916.1:4765491-4797896 GCA_013397115.1 Edolisoma coerulescens | reverse complement strand
CCCCCCAAAAGCCCCAATTAACCAAACCCAACAAAAAACCAAAACATAAAAGTGATGCAAAGGCAATAACTATCTGCCATTAGCAGACTGATGTACAGTCAGTCTCTGAAAAGCAACTACATTGAATCATCCCTGCTTCCTTTATTTTATTTGTTTTATTTCTGAGCATGACATCACACGGCCTAGAATATCCCTTTCGCTGTTTAAGGTGAGATGTCCCTCCTGTGTCCCTTTCCAGCTTCTTGTCCACTCCTGGCCTATTCATTTTTATAGAGGCAGAGTGAGAAACAGAGAAAACCTTGACATGTTAATGCCCAGTAATGGTGAAAAAATAGATGTGTTACCAACACTGTTTTAGTCACAAATCCAAAACACTGCACCATACAGGCTACTATAAAAAAATAAGCTCCATCCCAGACACCAGATTGTTGTTTAGACATAACGAAAGCTACAGAGGCCATTGAGAACGCAGGATAAATAATAAAATTAAGTTTTGTTACATTTTTCAGGCCTTTCTAAAATTGTTTGTAGAAAAACTAGACTTAGGAGAAAATTAATTCTTTAGGAACAGAATGTGTTGAGACCTATGTACAACAAAGTTCAGCAATGTTTTGAGGGTTTTACAAAACTAACTTGTTCAAAGGCTGTTGTCTGGTTGTCAGCATAAATTATGATTTATGTGTTTTTCCCTACAACTATTGGAGTGGGACTGAAATGCTCTGATTCATATCAGAGAATTTAGAAAATACTATTAATATTTGTAATTCCTTATTTTAAAAGAATTCTGTTTTAAACCTGATGAGTTTGCCTATATTAATGATAGTATAGGAACAGCAAATGGACAAAAATAAAACTTCTAAATGTTCTTCAGTTACTGCTATAATGTTATTTTGTAGCACCTGGGAAGTTTTTAAGCTGACAACTCTTTGACATTAGAGCTGCAAAGAAAAAGGGAACTGAATTCCTCTGAAGTCTGCTGCCACAGCTGCTTGTCTGTGGCACTTCTGTGCTGTATACCCTGGTGCACGGACCTATGTTTAGTACTGCTCAAAGGAACATCTTTCAGAAACAGCATTTAGTTCTCCTGTTTGTGTAAAAGACTTCTAAGAGCTCCTTTCCTCTGTAACTCACAGACATTCTTCAGTCGCAGCTTAAACCTTTTAATATATTACAGTAATGATAGTTCTCTGAATGCACACAACTGAACTAGGCATCTTACAGCACACACTTCACTGCATTAATCATTAAAAAATAATATTTTTCCAGGCAGTGCTGTTTTAGAAGAAGGATATGTTGTCATGGTTTATTCACTTGTCACTAAAACCTGCACTGAAAACTGACAGTGTTATTCCACTGAAACATTTCTAAGGCCTAGAGAACAGCCCTGTTCTCATATGCTCTCCTTAGAACAGTCTAATGATTTTAAACACTTTTTGTAAAAAGGGAAGATTGGACTTAAAATTTATGCTTTTTAAAANAAGGGAAGGGAAGGAGATGAATCACTCATATTCCCCAAACAAGTGACTACAAATAAAAATTTTTCTGAATTAGAGAAATTTCAACAAATATAAAAGTAATACGAATTAAGGCAGAAGAATTCTATGCTATAGGCTTATCCCACATGTATAGAGAATTATTAATTCAGTATCTACAAACCGATAATAATTCTGAATCTCAGACTATTATCCTTATTTATGTTGAGAAATAAAACTTCAAACTGTCTTCCCAGCCTCTTTGCTGCAACAACTCATCTGGGCAGAGCAAGGGCAGAGTTAGAACTTGCTTAGTCTCTGCATCTGTAAGGAAACTGGACAAAAGGAAAACTGGAACTGTGATTTTTCCTCTCTCCTTCCCTCCAAGGCCCATGTGGTGTTCAGTGTTGCTGAGACAGCATTTGGCATTGTTCAGAGCTAGTAACAAATTGCTAACCTCTGGGAGTAATGAGAGAATAGGGAGGAAATCATGCCTTTGTGAGAGAATAATATCTTTTCTTGATGCTTCCTGAGGCAATATAGCTATATGCTTCTTTTTAAATAGGACTACAGAGAAAGAGACAAGCTACCTCTGAAGAAATAAAATACTAGTTTTTTTCAGGCTTTTGCATTATTTTTTTTCTTGGAAGAAAATGAATTTGTTAAAGCCTTCCTTAATATTTGAATAGAATTGTGCAATGCACTGATGACTGTGCTGTAAACTTATGAATCAATTAGACTGGCATGGATGGTAATAACATTGTCACTAACATTGCTATGGTACCAAACCCTTACATGCTGACAACCTGCAAGGATAATGTTGATTATTAAGTAGATTAATCAGACTTTGCTTATGATTTTCACATGACTTGCATGAAATTTGGGAATGCCTCCGGGTTCATAGTTGTTCTCTTTTGGCATCACAGGGGATATGATTGCTTATGGTTGCCCTGAGCATCTTTTGGGATCATATGATCTCATTGAATTCATCTGGATGGACTCAGTATAGTAAGAAGACTCTAGTTTTCTTCTGTTTTCTCTAGGTAGAACAAGAAGAAATCTGTAGCCAAGCATATTTCAATGTTACCATGTATGGTTCAAAAAGTGCAAGTAGTGGCAAAATGTTTGAATAAGCTTTAATGCAACCAGAACAATTCACTCAACTCTAACAGATATCCTTTAAAGTACTGATTAATACAAAAGCCTAGAAGAGATATAATTTTAAGAAGAAAAGTACTATATATTCATGTAGGCAAAGGATTTTTTTCCCCTTCCTTAGTGTGCTTATGACTTCAATTAATTCTAAGAACTCAAACCAAGTACCTTGCATTTGGACTTCTCCTACATTACAACAGCTATTGAACTTTTCTTCCTAATGTATAACAGAGAAATGCTTTTAGTATGCAGTTACAGTAAATTGAGACATGCATTTAGCATTTTAAGCCTCTAGCAAGTCTTTCTTTCTACACAGCAGCTCACCAATTGAATATTAATATAATGCTTGGCAATTCAGAAACACATGGTGAATTTCCTTTGTCTGTAAATGTCTGTTTAACAGCTATTTAATATTCAGGCAAAGAGCTTGAATTCTATACCTACACTCACCCTTAGAGTATGAATGACTTATTAGCAAGGTGCAGTGGCATTTGATACCTTTACATCCATTTTTAAAGAATGTTGCAAGCTGCTGCTATGAGATTTTCCACTACTTATAATCAGACTTATACTTCAAAATAGTAAAACAGCCCATAGCTCACACATTTATATGATGCTCCTGTTGAAACCAAAAACATATTACAGAAAAATAAAATATTTTGAGTGCTTGCTTTGCAATGGAATTACTGATTTTCAGTTTTCAGTATTTCTGCATGCAGTTTTTGCATTTACCTTTCCTTGAATCAAAACTCCTATCTCATAAATTTGCTAAATTCAGAGATAGATTGTATCAATTAAACAGGTCTTGGAAGCTTAGCCAAACTCACATGTCTGTGTCTTTAGATTCTTCTCTTTTGCCCATTCTTACCCCTTCTTCTCTCTTGCCCAGTCCTGTACTTTGTTTTTTTCTGTTCCTTAAAATTCAAAATGAAATTAGGGGATGATATTTTCACTGGTCCAAATTAGAGCAGTCAGACTGTTATTTGGAACTATGTGGTTTTTTAAAATTTCTTCTCCTTTATTTAAATAATTACTGTCAATAATTTTTATTAGATTTGCATTTTAACCAAAGGCAATGACTTTACAACTTTATGAATGTGGTGAATACAGTCCATGATCACCATCCCTAATAGAGTATCTTCATGTCAGAAGGGATCCTTTTGAAATTGCATGTCTTCTTTCTTCTTCCTGTTCTCCTTGGCTTGTATTACATCATTTTTCTTTGTTACCTCATGTGTCTAGCATGTAGCTGAATCACATACTCATCTTTATTAAATGAAATCATAAGTATGAGAAACATCATAGCAGTTCCTCTGCTATTGATTATTTCTGTTGTATAAATCATCCTCTGCTTTACATTTCTGGTTCATAAAGGTGAAAAACAGAAGTAATTAAATATTTTTCATGCTGTGTTTGTATGCCCTGTTGTACAGTTACTTTCCATCGCCGGATGCCTACAGGCAGTTTGGTGATGAGGTTTAGGAGGGAAGTGCCCCATCAAATTTGCTGTGCTAGATCTGCTTCAGAGCGAGCTTACCACAAACCATCATTAAATGGCTAGTCAATCAGACAATGATACCTTTAGGTATAGATGTGGACGAATAAAGACAAATCTAATGGTTCAAGCAATATTTTAACACTGAACATAACTAATTTTTGCCACTTCCAGTTAACTGTAAAATACCTGCGTGGTGTTGGCAGAATTATTGGAGAAGTATGGTAAGAGACTTCATTACCCTAATTATTTTTTGTACTCACTGCTATTTTTTTTTCTCATGTAATCTATATTTCATTGTATGTCTTTTTAGCAATATTTGAGTTTGCACTTTGGTGCAAAATATTGCAGTGAAGTGAAAAAGATTTACTTTTTAAAAGGGAAAATTTCTACTGTTTTATGTATCATGTCTTATATTTATTGCAAATATTCAAAATTTGAGGATATTTTTAAAAAGAAAGAGTTCATATGCACACATTTCCTTTTATGAAGACCTTTGTTTTAGACGTTTGAAAGGTATTAGAAACCTGCCTTTCATTTTAAAACTTTCTGATGAATGCTCTTCCTTGAGAGATGTAGTCCATCTCTTTTCTGAAATGTGTATTACATTTTGATAAAATTTTTAATAAGCTTCTTCTGAAGTTTCCATTTAGATGAATGACATTTAGAGTACAGAATAAGGAAAAGAGAAAAAGAAATAAGATCGAACTGAATGTACGCTTACAACTTTAGTTACATATTATGACAAAAGAAATGCTTTGAATATGATTTTAGAATTCTAAAAAACTCCCTCATGACAAAAATTGAACTGAAATCTACTTTCTTTTTAACCTATTTCAGTTCAAAGTGAAATTCTAAGGGGTAAATTGTTCTTTCTCTCAGGTTACTGTGCAAAGACAAGCCAATTTTTCTCTCAGAAATAACCATGACATAAGCAACCTTAAAATAATTCAAAAAGTAGCAGACAGGAGCTACCTGGTACCCTGTAAGTAAACTGGATAATTTATCACTTCTAATACTGACATCCAACTCATGAAAAATGGACAGTCTAAGGAAACTTTCCACATCTGCTTCTTTAAGTAGTTAAAAAGTATTATAGGGAAACCAATGTTTGTGTGAGAATATACTGGAACAGTCTTGTTCTGATGCCCATATTTGGCAAGATTTTTAATACCATTATAGATACAGAAAACTGCAACATCAAGTATTAAGTTGTGGAAACATAATTTCTAACACAAATATAGGAAATCAACCAATTTATTTTATTGAAAAGAAATTTATTCAGTAGCCTGAGCAGCTAATAAAATGTAGCATGGAAATACTTACTGTAAATTGTCAGTTTAATCTAGTGAAAGAGCCCAAGGTAAAAAAAATTGGAAAAAAATGAAAAATAGAAATACAGAAATTTCTTTACCCCTGGTAATAGTTAACATATGGAATGCTAAAGGTGGTGAAGAAGAGTGAATGAGTCTGCATGGAATGAGCAACCTGTTCCAATACACTGTGTATCCATGCCTCCCTTTAATGTATTGGATCAATGGGCTAAGGTCAACAGTATGAGGTTCCACAAGGCAAAGTGCTGGGTCCTCACTTGGGTCGCAACAACCCCATGAAGAGCTACAGGCTGGAGGAAAGTAGCTGGAAAGCTGCTCAGCAGGAAAGGACCTGGGGGTGCTGGTTGACAGCAGCTGAACATGAGCCAGCAGTGGGCCCAGGTGGCCAAGAAAGCCCGTGGTGTTCTGGCCTGTATCAGACACAGTGTGGCCAGCAGGGCCAGGGCAGTGATTGTCCCCCTGTACTTGGCACTCTTGAGGCCACACCTTGAGTACTGTGTCCACTTTTGGAACTCTCATTTCAAAAAAGACATTGAGGTGCTGGAGCTTGTTCAGAGAAGAGCAATGAAGGTGGTGGATGGTCTAGAGAGTAAGTGGGAAGGACAAGACCTTAGCATATTTTGTTTCAAACATTCTGTCTGTTACAACAGTAAAAATGTGACCAGAGGAGAAGGTCCCACGGAAGTGGAGCAGTGCTCTTTTGAACCAGCTTCCTGCTCTACCTTGAGACTTGTGCTCAGTTGTGTCCTGCTACCCCAACTCACTTGCTGGAGGAGGGCTGAAAGGGCTGATTGTGCATATGTGAGCAAAAAGCACAAAATAATCTAGTTTACATAAGAGGTGTGCACCAGTTTAACTATAAAAAGAAGCAGACTAGGACCCCTTGCTCTCTTTTTCCTCTCTTTCTCTTTCACCCCAGCTCTGGACCATGCTCACAGCAGGATGAATATGGGATCTAAGTACTGGTGATATTCTTTGTTCTCTCTCTCCTTTTTCTGTCTTTATTTCTCTCTGCCATTTCTTTGTCTTTTCAAAACATATCTGTGGTTTTCTACCCCATACTCTGTACTGAACTTTGTTGTGGGTGTGGGGAGCTTGTAGAAGTGTGTTGTGGCTTGTTAGCCAACACCTTTGAGTATTGGTGTGTTGTCGTTTCTTGGTCAGCACCTTTGGTGGTGTGTTGCGTCTTCTCATCCAGTACCTTTGAGAAGTGGTGTTGTGGGAGTTGAGAACTTATAGAAATGTACTGTACAAAATCTAAGGGCTTGTTTGCGTCCACTTTTTACAAAGTGTATTGAGAATTTAAGAGCTTAGCCAACACCTTTGAGACTACACAGTGGGCTAGTTGCCAGAGTTAAAGCAACTGTATAATAAAAGTACAAGAGTTCCCTGGCATGTGGTCCAGTGTCTTTGTTCGGCCTGATGAGAATTTACAACGAACATGATGCCCACAGACCATAGCAGTGAGTCCTATGAGGAGCATCTGAGGGAGTTGAGTTTGTTCAGTCTGGAGAAAAGGAGCCTCAGGGCTCACCTTATTGGTCTCTGTAGTCCCCTGATAGGAGGCTGTAGCAAGGTGGGGGTTGGTCTCTTCTCCCAAATAACAAGTGATAAGACAAGAGGAAATGGCCTCAAGTTGTGCCAGTGGAGGTTTAAATTGGATATTAGGAAGAATTTCTTCATGAAAAGTGTTTTTAAGCATTGGAACAGGCTGCCCAGGGAGGTAGAGGAGTCACCATCCCCAGAGGTCTTCAAAAAATGACTGGGTGTGGCACTTAGTGCCATGGTCTAGTTGACAAGGTGGTGATCAGTCAAAGGTTGGACTCAATGATCTTGGTGGTCTTTTCCAACTTAGACAATTCTGTGACTCTGTATTATGCAAAATGAGATTTGACAGAGTTTACTTTTAAGCTAATGATCTTAATTCCTTGATTTACAATCATGTCTAACGCTTTTAGATTCGTAGACCATAGCTGGTTCTCAATGAATTGGCAATGCTATTGGTAGGCTGGAAAAAAAAAGGAGGGCCTGAGGGATACTGCACCCTCTGCATGTGAGCTTCTATAGGATGTTCTCCTGTAGGGAGGTGTCATTAAACCTTCAGCTACTCTTGGGCCACGGTAGTTTCAGATCAGATTGCTTTTTATTTATTTTTCCCTTCTTTCTTTCATACAGATAATGTAGAATTGTATTTCACATATGAACTTTTATACATCTCACCATGTTTTTTTTTCCACCTGAAATTGCATTTCTGCAATCTCTGTGAGACCACTGAGAAGCCAAAACTGATCAGAATTTAGCTCCCCTTATTAAAATCTCTCAGACAGAATATAACAGTGGCACCAAATACCTTTTGAGATCCTACATATTGATGGGTAGTAGGCAGAGTGGTTTCATTTCCCAGCATGCTTTTATAAGTTTAGAAGGATGTTATTTGAGAGTGTGTCTCCACAGAAGTTAAAATACAAGGTCAAAGTCAAAATACTGGTTCTTAAAAAAATAAGGAAGAGCTACCAAATGTATTACTGAATATTGTATATAATACTAGTGGTTCATCCTTCCTTCTTCAGGTTGTAATTGAGATAAAGTTTGCTTTCTGCTCATTAAACTTAGGCACATTTTCTAGGTATTCTGTAAAATCCTTTAGCCTCCAATTTTCATCTGAATCTATCAGAAGAATATAAGCTCCTTGCATCATATGATACCATAAATCAACAAAAGTGTTCATGAATAAACAGTATTAGCCTCTCTAATGGAAAATATTTAGGTATTTAATATGTCCACTTCAGTTTTTATTGGAAATACTATGTGAAAACCTGAAACTTCTCAGAATTCACTATAAGCTACAAAGATATTTAAAGACACATCCAGTTATAATCCCAATGCAGTTAGAACTAACCTCTTTGTCACCAATTCTCCTGTAACACATTGTCTTTCCAGAGACCTAGAACATAATGGTAAAATGATGCCTGTTTGAGAATTTGGTGTGTGTCTTTGTAAACGAAAACACTAAGGTGCTCACAGTATATAAAGACAACTCTTTTTTTTATACTTACCTACTCTTTAGAAGTTCATACCATTTTAACTGCTTCAGCTGAAATGGGAAAAGAACTGTGCAGAAGAAATCTCACTTTTGCAGGAATGTACTTAGAAGGTAGAGTTTGAACGGTACTCAAGTTTTCTTTCACAGTTGCCATGGCACAATGACATATTATTGCCCTACAGTGCATATGTACAAATCTAACTGATACTCAGTTATTAAAACTTATATAAATTACTGGGGTTTAAATTATCACAGAGATATCACCAGTGTCACTGATGTCACTGATGGGCTCAGCTGTGCCTGACGTGGGTCCACCTGAGATGACTGGCACCAGCTGTGCCCACCATGGGACAGTCGGTGACCTCTCCTCACAGAGGCCACCCTTGCAGTCCCCCCTGCCAGCACGTGGGCAACAGCATCCAACACACCATGCTTAGAACAGCAGGAATCAGGTAAATACTCTATATGAAATATTAGAGAAGGACAAAACTCCTCTTACAAACATGTAGTGTTAGTACAGTCTTCATCTGTAAAACCTGTGTTACATTTTCATTATTTCAGTAAAAATCAGATGGCCAAAGGGACATGCTCTGAAATATCCCTTTATAGCCTTTAAAGGACTTGGTATCTTCTTCTGGAAAGCCCCGGGGTCATGATTTATACTGTAGGTCTTCAGTGCTGCATATGAGAATTGTGTTGGATTCAAGTCATCTGGAAAGGACAACGTATCATAAGGAATGTGAAAACCATGAGATACAGTCAGAGACGCTATAAAGTTTCTTCACGCATAGGAGAAAATGTGTGTTAAACATGTATCATTTTAACCTATCAAACACAGAGCAAAGCCTTCCATGCAGCTCAGCATTTCAGGACTTGGTAAGTGCTGTGGCTGCAGTTTGCTGGGCACTACAGCAAGCACATGCTGAAGGTTGTTTCCTGCAGCATCGGCAACAGAGGAGCTGCTCTGCTCCCCCGTGCAGCTGTGGGCAGGCTGGCAGCAGTGTGGTAACAGGGGTGTGGTAGTTAACATGAGGAACTGAGCAGTTTCAAGTGCAGAAAGCTTCCTTTGGAGCACACATGAATGATTAACTTCAGGTTTCTTCCCCCAAGAAGACTGCAGAAGATATTCCACTGCAACACATTCCCATAACAAAAAGCGATGAGAAACACTACTTTCAACATCTACAGCAGCCCTAAGTTTGAAAAAGACTACTGTCTAGTCTTCAACCTAAGGCAAATCTGAACTTCTCAGCTGAGACGTACCTAAAAGGATCCATGATTTGGGTCATATTCTGGACAATAATCAGGAATACTCTGATAAGTATTTTATTAAGATACAATGAGTACTTTATTGAGATACAAGTGCTGAAGTTAATAATGGCAAAAATTCGAGAAGAACATGATTTCTTTTACTGGAAAATGATCTGATCTGATAAAGACCTGAAAGAAAAACTACAATTATCTGTTAAAACAGAAAACCTATAAGAAATGCCAAGAGTGGGCAATATCCAGTGAAAAATTGACTGGCTGGATGGCCCTTCCTGCCTTTAACACCTCTGCTTTCAGTACTCCTTGGTAGTGTTTTTGCTTTGCTTTGCACCATTGCTGTAAACATAAAATCTGCTCCTCATGCACTGTGTATTACCTATAAAGCATAGACATGCTACCCTCAGTACATAAATATAAATAAATCCACAGGTTTTTCCAAAGAATTAGAACTTTGATCTCCATCCTGAAGCATACACTGAGCTTGGTGCTTATACGATGCACAAAAGAAATCAGAGTCTGAACAAGGGTAAGGGACTATCTGCATTAAGAAAAGTGTTTGGAAAATTGGAATAGTAACTGGAAATCGTCCAACTGGTTTAATCCATGTCATATTTTTATAGGTTGTTCAATATGGAGCATCTATAAAACTACAAATTTACAGTAAGTTGTTGCTACATCTAATTGGTTACTGGATCAGTTTATTTCAATAAATGTTTCTTGTGTATTTTTACCTTTTAAAATGACTTTCTGTTAATGAAACAGATATAATTCTGTCAGTCTTGAAATAATTCCCACAGCACACCATTATGATTAGTTTCACTTTCACACCAGTGCTGCCAATTTTTAAAAACAGTCTTTTCATTAATAATACTGCCTAGTATGAGCTGCCAAAAACTATTTAATGTGTGATACGAAAAATCTGGCATTATGTAGGTGCCTAGTGAGAGCCAGTAGTGTAAGATTTTCATATTTCCTCCAATGGATTTGTCTGAAATGAACTCTGTGCATGCTCACAGTGTGTTCTCTGTTAAAATAAAATTGCTGTGTTTCATTATTTAATTTGCACATTTATGAAGTCAGAATGATACAATCAGTATTCCCTTAATGCTATTTTTATGTATGATATTCACATACAAAGAGTCATTTGCTTGATTTCAGTGCCAACGCATGAAAAAATATTTTTTTTATTCCTGTAGAGCCTTAGGCAGTATACCTTTTCAGCTTAAGGAGATTCATATTGTCATTTTCCTAGCATACATGTGCCGCTCCGCACCAGCTTACCTTTTTTTGCAGCTGGAAACCTTTCCTCATGACTCTCTTCAGCAGTATGACTTATTTGGTTACTCCAGCTCTCTCTCCTCCAAAATTAGATGGTGAGCTTTTCATTTCATGGACCATGTCTTTTTATCTGTTCCATAAAGCTTACATGACATTTATGGGATCAATGTAAATTAATAATAATAATAAACATTTTATACTCTACTGATATACATTTAGGTGTTTGAACTGTGAAATACTGCCTTCAGTCAAGGCAGATGTCAATGTACAGGTGTGTCAGGGCATATGGGGTCGGGTGTCCTCAGCACCTGGGCATGGAGGGGCTCCCCGGGGGCAGCGGGGCTGGGTCTGGCAGCCAGGACTGTCCCACTGTCCCAAGCAGAGAGAGGTGGGCTGGGGGGCAGCCAGAGCATCCCCAGCCCTGCACCCCCAAGTTCCAGAGCTAATTCACTTCTCATATTTAAAACCCTAATTGTATTTGGATGCAAGCCTAATTCTAAGGAAGAGGTGGGACAAGATATTGAAATAACGGAAGTTGAGGTTTAAATTTGAAGTTTTTAATTTGCATGTTCATGTCCTTTTCAGTGAGATAACTACCCTTTTTTATTTGCCTTAATATAAACCAGAATTTTATTCTGTCATCATACATATACCTGTGTGTTTGTGCCTTAAGGAACTTTGCCTTTAATTTAAAGCTCAATTTCATCTGCAATACTAAATATTCCTCATTTTCTTAGGTAATATATGAACATAAGAAGGCAGGTGTCAAGAGTCTGGGATAGTTTGTCCTCAGAAGAATTCCAGAGCTCTCTCTCACAGGCAGAAAATAGACAGGAAAAGAGAATGCTTTTATTGAGTATGAGTGTATCAGTATCAATATCAGTAATCTCATGATTTTGTCTGTAATGATACGTCAGTCATTGACTGAGTTTTCAGGCCTGAAGAATAGTTTAGACTTGTTTTATGAATGCATTCTGATCACTTTTGGCAAAGAGACAAAATATAACAGCTTCTACCACCTAAAGCAAGCACATCATACTTGTTGGTATGAGAATATCCATTAAGTCAAACTATTTTATCTTGAGTCTTACTCATTGAATTTTGCCATTTAGTGCTAACAATACTTGAGAAGGCATGAAACTATTTATAAGGTCTCACAAATAATTTCTTTTTCTTTTTATTACAATATTGCATCTCCAGATTGTCTGATGTTAATTGCAAATATGTAATATATATTCCTCCTTGAAAATATATGAGAAATATATCCCACTGGTTCCATTTTAAATCACAGAAGACGAAGAGATAACAAGAATGAGGTTTAACTGTCTGCAAAGAGACACAACAGATGTATGTAACATACACTGCCTGACCTCAAGCAGCCTGACCCCAAGACCCTCAAGGATAACAGCCTTTTTGTGATGCCTCCCAAGCTCACGAAGATTTGAATGTCTCAAATGTCACCTGTTACTTCCATTTAGGAAAATCAGTCCCACTCTAAATTTTAAATTTGTCACACGATTTTAGATACTTGCAATGTAGACACCAACAGATGAGAAAGTCACTAGGCTACATTTATCGTCAAAGGAAGAATCCTTACATAAGATTTTATATGGTCATTTTAGGACAAGATTTATTTTTCAGTGAGTGCCTATTCTTCTGCCTTGGCTATAAAATGGTGCTATGATAATTGCCAAGCTGAGAAGGTGATGCTGTAGATTTCCACAGCGGATCAGAGAAATTCCTTCAAAGTGCTGTTGCACTGGGTCTCTACATGTCTTAGCCACATAATAATTCATCCTCAATACATTTTTTCCCCATTTTTAAGAGTTGAACACTGCCTGTCTTTCACTGTATTGGTAAATCAACAGCTTTATGCTCTCTAAATCTGTCATTCAGTTGAACCTATTATATGGAGAACTGAGTTTTGCAACATGGTTAATGCTGAGATGACTTAAAGTTTACAATTAAAATATGGTAGTTCATATGGAGACATATTTATGTTGAAGAAACATACCTTTGGTGCCAAATAACAATGAACTATTTTGAGCCTTTAAGGAAAATATATATGAAGATTCCTTATATAAGACATTCTACAAGATATATGACTAATCTCTTTCTCTATTAATAGCTCCTAACCAGAACTGAAATTAAAAGCCTTTTGGCTTGAGCCCAAATGTTTATGCCAGAGGAAAAATTTCTCTCATTTAGATAGAGGTGACAGAGCTTAGTGTGAGAGAAAAAAAATCCAAAAGCATTCTTTGTAATTTCACAATATTTTTGTAGTCTGCATTGTGACAACAGTAAAAATCTCATGTTAATCCTGCCTAACAGGTATGGATCTGGTATGAGACCAGTATATCTGGCAACACCAGTTATTGATGACTGAAGTGTATGTGGTAATGGTTTTACATAACTGTAGTTACTTAATTTGAACTCTCATTTCTATTTAAAGGATAGGCTGTGATGTATTTTGTCACAATAAAGACATTGATTAAATGTCTAAGCAAGTGTGAAATTTTGCTATTCACCAACTCTTGGAATATTTACCAAATAGTTAAAATTCACCAGCTTACTAGAAGATTAATTGAAAAAATAAAACAACCTATGTGCCATATTTTTGTCCTTAATTGTGCTTAATTATTCCTAAATAACTACTTCTAAGAGTTTAAATATTAAAAGTGTGCTTCTAGTTCTAAAAAAATATATATAATTTTTTTTTCCTTTTTTAAAGTCTCTTAAAATGACACCTTTTTATATCAGAGGACTGGACCTGTGGTGTATTCAGAATCATAATTACTGACTGTAGTCATGAAAATAAGTTTTAACTTTTTTACTTACTGTTAACACAGCCTGGCCAATAAAGTAGAAAAGAAAGTTAAGTGGAATCTGCTGCATTTTGTCCATCATGTACATCACCACCCCTACTTACTGAGAGCAACAACATCTCAGGAATGTTCTCTAAAGCACAGTCTACACAAAAGGGGTAGCACTGTTATGGATATTAATGCAGAACATGAATTGAGACATCATTGATAAAAAATAAGTAGAAAAGAAGCCAACCTGAATCATTAGGAGACCAAACTTGCATGTTTTGCTTTAAAAAGTAGCACAGTGTTTTTGTGAACCATACTTTTTCTGTAAATCACTGGAAAAATGGAAGCTTTAAGTCTCCAACATTGTTCAAGAAAACCTGTTTGATTAGACCAGAATCACATACTGTGTTCTCCCTTCAGGCAGGGATGGCATTTTATTTTGCAACCTCCAAATATCATTAGGTGTGGAAATTACTGTTATTGTTACCCCGAAGTGGTGTGTATTTGCCTCCCCCCTGCACCCGGAGCTGAGCCAGCAGATGGCACTCACATTGGAAGAGAAATTCTCAGAGAGTAGTGGAGAAACTTATAAAGAATTCCACACAGGCAGGAACAGCATTTGTGATGCAAACTCCCCAGTCTCCAGCTTCCCAGAGGTAGGTTTCCAGGTGTGTGGTGTAACCTGTCAGGCAGCTAAACACCACAGGTCCACACCCTCCCTCCCTCCTGCAGTAGGATGGGGGAGAGAATTGGGAAAAAATGTCAGATTTCTGGGTCGAGAAAAAGACATTTTAACTGGATAGAAAAGGAAGGGGAATATAAATAATAATAATAATAATAGAATATATAAAAGAAGTGCTTCCCAAATGCAAGTGCTCACCACTCACTGAAGTGCAGCCACTTTCTGAGCAGCGGTTCCTGCCCAGTTTTCCCAGAGCTTATGAAATGAGCATGGTGACATATGGTATAGAATATCCCTTTGGCCAGCTGTGGTCAGCTGTCCTGGCTGTGTCCCCTCCAAGATGCTGTGCTCTCCCAGCCTCCTCACCACTTGGAAAGACCCTGACATTGTAAGCACTGCTTAGCAACAACTGAAACATTAGTGTGTTATCAACATTATTCTCACCCTAAATCCAAAGCTCAGGACTGTATCAGCTACGAGGAAGAAACTTAACTCTATCCCAGACGAAACCAGGACACTAGGCTAAATCACCTGCTCAGCAGTAGCCCTTATAGAGAGGGAATTCTGTAAACACATTCATCCCATAAAACTCCCACTAATTACAGAATGATCTGCTCTTTAGAGATGCCTGTCTATTCCTAATAACTATCATGTGGACCTAGATTATCATCATATTTGACTAAAATGATATGAAATTCCTCCAAATATCGCAGACTATCCAATAAATAATATCTAACTCCTATATAGACAATAAAGTATTTCTGACTAACTTAAATGAAGTGCTTCTATACATCTCTATTTCTTTGTAAGAGGATGATTGTTCTATTGCAGGGATTATTCCATTAAAACAGCTGTTGAATATCAAAAGGAATAGGATCAATAGCAATAAATGAGGACTCCAAATTACTTATTTCCAGGGGTTTGCCTTTTAAAATATTTTACTTGTATCTTGTACTTTGATTATGTTAGGCTGTGTACTAAAAGCTCATCTGTAAATTCACGGAGGGAAACCCAAATAACACCCTGACAGACTATTACCAGGCCCAAAGCAGGAACCATAAGCCTAGAAGATGATAAGGCTTATCATCTTAAATTCATAGTACCACAAGGGCGCTGTGGTAGACAGGACTCTGAGTCAAGGACTCAGAGAAAGGGATGCCCTGTTTGAGTGCCCCCCAGGACAGTCCCAGGACAGCCTCAGCCCCAGTGACAGGGTATGAAAGCCATCATGATGAGTCTACACCACCATTATTAGGATGCAGGGGAAGAGCACTTTAGAAGAGTGTTATTACAGGAATGTTTAGGGAGGGGCCAAAGGCAGGGGAAGGGACATATTCAGGTGATTTGGGGAGGAACAAGTATGGGAAAAGAGAAGATAAGGGCGTAAAAAGAGCCAGACATATATAAAGAATTTGGTGGTCAATACACTTGTCTGACCATGAGCCATACCTGGTCTGCACAGTCTATCCCATCTTCTAATTGAATTATTGTCAAACTCCTTCCTGGCTGATGGACTTCCTATTCTGTTTGCATGTGTGTGTATAGGGGCATGAGTGTGACAACTGGAGTCGGGCCGTGGGTCAGAGGGTCTCTGTGCTAGCAGTGCCAGCAGGTGGAGAGATTGAAGTGAGTGACTGTAAGCAGCAGCGATTGTAGCCCCCCCACAGGGGCCCATGTTGCTAGGGTGTCAGGAACTGGAGCAAGGGAGGCCTGGGTGCCAGCAGCTGGATTGGGAGGAGTCCCAGTTGTACATATCTCTGTGTATTCTCATCCACCTGCTCAGCAAGAGAGGGAAGAAGTATGAGGTCAGTGATGCTGTGGGTGTTTGTGCAAAGGCTCTGTGTGTCTGTTCATTATCTGTGTGGCCATGTGTGTAGGTGTTCATGTGGTATGTGCATGTGCTCTGTGTGCACAGGCCTTTTGGGAATACACCTTCGGTCTCGCCACCTCCCGAACCAGAAGTGGTACAAATGAGGCAACCAACACCTCTCTTGGGCTGTTGTACCTAAGGCCTATTGTTTTTTCCTAAGAACTTACCTTTGAAATGTTATTGAATGGCAAGAATTAATGTCCAGTTAATGTGATACTGTATAATTAATTTAGGTTTAGGAGATGGCTATGAACTTAGGAAAGCCAATGCTTATCCGTGGACTAGTAAAGTCATGGATCTGCACAGAACAGGGTATGGTTTAGTAAACATTTCATGACATAAACTGGTGAATGCTTTGATTGAGGAACATCTTTAGAAGCAACATAACAACATAGGTAGCATTAACACTCATTCAGAAAACTGTGATTTAACTCCTTATTTGGAAGAGACAAAATAGACTAAAGCATTAATATATTTTTATAGAAAACTAGTTTGATTCAAATAACTTAGGATGAACTTCATTGCTGAATTCTTTATTTCATGGCATTAACCAATTAACTTTTAAAAACAGTGTAAATTAAAAGAACAAAAGGTGGGGACTACATTTTTCCCTTTGCTACTATTTTTCACAGGATCCTAGATAGTTACACAGCATGGAATCAGAGAATCAGAGAATCAAAGAATGGTTTGAGTTGGAAAGGATCTAAAGACTATCTAGTTCCAGCTTCTCTAATATGGACAGAGACACCTACAGCCTGAATTAATTCCACTTATTCAAGTCCTCTAGACCAGGTTGCTCTGGGCTCCATCCAATCTGGCCTTAAACACTTCCAGGGGTGTGGCATCCACAACTTCTCTTGGCAACCTGTCCAGTGTGCCACCACCCTCATAGTAAAGAATTTCTTCCTGTTATCTAATCTAAACCTACTCTTTTCCAGTTTGAAGATATTTTCCCCTTGTCCTGTCCCTACATACTCTGGTAAAAAGCTCTCCACCTTTTTTTGTAGGCTCCCTTCAGGTACTGGAAGGCCACATTTAGTGATCCCTAAGCCTTTTCTTTTCCAGGATGAACAAACCCAAGAATGGTTTGTGGTGGAAAGGACCTTAAAGATCATGCCATGGGAACTTACAGCTCCAATCCTCCTGCTGTGGTCAAGGACACCTTTCACTAGATCAACATTCTCAAAGCCCCCTTCAGCCTGGCCTTTGAAGACTTACAGGGATGGGACAACCACAGCTTTTCTCAGCAACCTGTATCAGTGCCTCACCACCCTCACAACATCACCTTTGGTAGCTCTGGTCCTGTTCTGACCTTTGGTGCTCAAGAAAATTGGTGAGTGAAGCATTGGCTGTGTGAGCAACTGTTAGTCTTCCACTTCTGCCTGTGACCCTAGACAGACATGATGGGCAATATATTACCTCTAAAAGAGGTTTCATTATTCTGTACAGTGTGGTAGGAACATAACTATGTTTCAAAATTACCTTGAATGCCCAAGCTGAATTCCAGCTACAGATTCAAGTATCTAGTGATTTATAACTCAGGGGGACTTGCATGAAAAGGTGTCTTATTTCTCAAGACACTCAATTTTATGCAGTCAACTTCTACACTAATGTTTAGTTCTTTATCTTAACCTTCTAAGTTCATTGTCATTTGGTAATTACTCAAAATAATGAAGAAGAAAAACATTATCTTTCATAAATTTTAACTGGCCACCAGCAACTATCATGACTTTTTCAAAACTGTATTTTCTGACAAATACTTTCCCCACAGTATTGATCTGTCACATATTTCATTGGTCCCTAAAGTTTTAATTCATATCCTTTACATTATTTTGGAAGAGGAAAATAAGGATCAACAAAATTCAGACACTATAGTAATACAAATCTTATTAAAACAGGGTTTTGCTCCAAAATTCCTTGGAATTTGACTGTTTCAATGTATTTCCAAATCCTGTTGGACTCTGACATCTCAACATGTTACATTAGTTAAAAATTGATAATCAGTCAGTCCATCTACTTCAGAATGAATGATAGATGTGCATCAGGCATTTTCTATCAACATTTTGGCACTCAAGTAATATCAGGAGTCTTAGCAATTTTACAGTAGAAGGTGACTCACAGCAAATATCTTATTTTGTTCCAATTAGTATGGCAGAACATTGTTCGTTTCATCTAGAGGAAAACAAACAACACTCCCGCAGTGAATAAGAGTCAAAAGCTTTTAATATATTTAATGGATATTTGAAAATGACAGATATAAACATTGTTAATCTCTCCATTGGCGTGTGATTTTGGACAGCTTAAGCTGTTCTAACTATCCAAAGAAGAACTCATTTGCAAGGTGAGCTTGCTAAGCCTTCACAATTGCAAACCAGTCTACCATGCTTCTGAGAGATTAAACGCTCACTTGATGTTAACGTACTCATTGGTTTTACTTTACATTTGGGACTGAATGATTGAAAAAGTTCACTTTTTAGAAAAGTTTCAGAGAATGAATGTAAAAATTCACTTTTTAGAAAAGTTTCAGAGAATGAATGTAAAAATAATGAAGTAGAAGACACTTTAGGGTTTTGTGGTGGTTGCATTTTCTTTTATTTACTTTTATTGATTCAGAAATTGTAAAACATAAACATTAACCAGTGCAGATCTGCATCAAGGGCTGACCATATGCTGCAATTGATCAGCCATCTCATAGTGATAATGTGTAATAATCACAATTATGAAGTTAGAAAACTGAAGGAATATAAAATCCTGCGTCACTTACTGCTGTCTGAATTTCCCACACACAAAACCAAAACCACACACATTTTTTTAATTGTAGCCAGTTTGAAACATGGCAAAATCACAAAATCCACTCAGTTCTATGAGATCAAGTTGAACAGTTCATATTACATTGTTTTCAGGTTTACAGGGAGGGGAACAAGGAAAGAGATACTTTAGGAACAACTTAGAAGTCTTGACTATATCAGTCTTGTACCTTTACAAACTTTTACCTGAAAGGAAAAAAAAATCATTCCAGCAATATAAAATAGAAAACTTTGGTTATTAAACTCTGCATTGTACCCAGCTGATGAACGTCAGTAATTTTTAGATATTTACAATGCAAAAAGCTAGCTGTTATAACTGTGACATCTATTCTCTACATATTTATTGTAGTACAGTCTGAATTAATTCCACTTCTTATTCAAGTCTATCTTTAAAAAAACCCCCTTTTCTTCTGTACATAAATTCCTGCATGGTGTTTTAATTCTGGACTTCTGCTTCTTTGTTTTCCAATTTAATAACTTTTTCAAAAATGTGGGGAAAATTTGTCAGTCATTGTCTTTCTAAGACTGCATACAATTTTGTGAAAACATTTGTACTGCCCTTTCTCCCTATGATATTGATACCAAGTTCCATTAAATACTTATATTCGTAAAGCTGTGGCTTGCTGCACTTGTATGGTAAGTCACAGATGCCAAGTATCCTCAGCTTTTGAGGAGTTACTCTGAATTTAATTTATAACAGCAAGAACAAAATTCTCTGGAATTCTTCTAAGCACACAATACACTTTATCTAATAGAACAAAAAGCACGGTACATACATAGTGCTGGAAGCTTTCTATTGAAACTACAGGAAAGATGTCCATCTTACTCCTCTAAAGATTTAAAGGAAGAAGTTTTCATCTGTCATAAATAACCTAAGTAGCATAAAATATAGATCTACTACTTGCTTTCCTCCCTCACCCAAGTAATTAGATACTGGACAGTAAATATTTTATTTTCCTTCCATTAGTCACAGAATTACAGAATCACAGAATGGCTGGGCTTGGCAGGGACCTCTGGAGATCACCTAGTCCAGCCCTGCTGTTCAAGCAGGGTCCACCAGAGCATGTTGCACAGGATCGTGTCCAGGTTTGAGTATCTCCAGAGAAGGAGACTCCATAACCTCTCCAGACAGCCTGTTCTGGTGCTTGGTCACACTCAAAGCAAAAAAGTTTTCCTTCACATTCAGATAGAACTTCCTCTGTTTCAGTTTGGGCCTGATGACTCCTATCCTGTTGCTGTGCACCACAGAAAAGAGGCCCCATCCTCTTGACACCCACCCTTAAGATATTTGTATGCATTAGTAAGATCCCTTCACAATCATTTCTTCTCCAGGGTAAACAGGCCCAGCTCCCTCAGCCTTTCCTCACAAGAGGTGGACTTTATCCTTCCTCATTGCACCACTGCACTCTCTGACAAGGTTTCGATATTCCTTCCAAGTTGTCTATTGTTCCACACTCCATTCATTTTCTTCTTCTGTTTGAGTTTTGTCAGAAGCACTTTCCTTATCCATGCAGGTCTTCTGCCCTTTCTGCTTGATTTCTTACTGATAGGGGGATGCACTGATCTTGAGCTTGGAGGAAGTCATCCTTGAGTATTAAACAGCTTTCATGGACTCTCCTGCCTTCTAGAGTCCTATCCTATGGGATTCCTCCAATAGGTCCCAGAAGAGGACAAAGTTACCTGTCTTGAAGTCCAGGTTTGCAATCCTACTTATTGCCCTGCTTCATCCATGCAGGATCCTAAACTCTACCATCTTATGGTCACTGAAGCCAAGGCTACCCTCCAACCTTCACAACCACAACCAGTCCTTCTTTCTTTGTTAGTACAAGGTCCAACAGCACATTTCTCCCTGTTGGCTCCTTCAGCACCCATGTCAAGAAGCTGTCATCAATACTCTACGGGGACCTCCTGGACTGTGTGTGTTCAGCTGTGCTGTCTTTCCAGCAGATATCAGGGTGGCTGAAGTGCTCCATGAGAACTAGGGCCTGTGGTCATGAGGCTGCACCCAGATGTCCATAAAAGTCTTGATGAATGTCTTCCTGATCAAGGGACCTGTAATAAAAACTCATAACAGTTTCACGCCTGTTAGCCTGTCCCCTAATTCATTCATTCAGACTTATTAAATCAAAAAATCTCCCAGTCAATTTTCTTCAATCTGTATCAAATTTATTTCTAATGAAATATAAATTATATAACAAATCATATTCACAATACCTCCTCAAGTTTAACTTATTTATAGTTTTATGTATGTTCTACTATTTACAAAAATATACCTGGCAATCACTGCCCAGGTAACTTGAACTTCTTAGCTAACAAACAAGCTCTCTCTTATTTCAAAGGATGTTTGACATTTATTTTCACTCTCATGATTAAAAATTGACATAAAGATCATTAGTGATTTTGTGGCCCATTTGGGGATCAAGCCATTGAATCACAGAATCAATTAAGTTGGAAGAAAACCCTCAGATCATTGAGTCCAACTTGCGACCAAACACCACCATGTCAACTAAATGCACTAAATGCACTAAATGCATTTATGCCACAACTCATGGCACTAAATTTCCTTAAACACCTCCACGGATGGTAACTCCACCAATTATTCTCTGAGTAAAGAGTGTCTCCAGTGTCACACTTTCTTGCAGCTGTTTAGTTATGTTACAGAAGATGGATCATCTTCTCAAGCAGTCTGGGGTGATCTGCACCATTGTAGTTAGGTCAGGCTTCTGTTGGGTAGTGGATGTGACTTTCATTTCACCAGGGTGCTGTTGGGACCTGAAACCAGGTCTTGGATAAGTGTTCAGCTACTGAATATAAGGGCACAGCAAAGGAAACAGTGCCAGTTTTGCCATCTGTCTGTTGTAAAATAAGGTCTTCTGCACCTGGTTCCAAAAAGGCATAAAACAAAATGAGAGAAGATCTATTTCTGTAGCATAAACTCTGAAGAGCAGCAAAATTTAACATCTGCCTTGGTCCTCAGCAATTTTTCTGGCTACTTCAGGCATCTTCCATTCAATATGGCCTTTCTGGCAATTCAATTTTCCTAATGCACTAATGTGCTTCTGGGCTTTAAATGTGGAGTTAGCATGTATAATACACATAGTGTATTCCATTTAGGAGGCAAATGCCTAAAACTGTGGAGCAGCAAAATGCAAAGAGTATTTTTATCTCTTCCAGAATTCAAATCACCTTGTCACGGTAAGCATTAAATTTTAACCCTATACTAGAAATGACAGAAAAGCTAAAATATGAGACATCAGTTCCTCACTAGTTTACTGTGCTTGCAATTGGAAATTTTGGCGCGGAGTGTTGACACTGGCTGAATGCCAGGTATCCACCAAAGCCACTCTATCACTCCTCTCCTCGACTGGACGGGGGAGAGAAGATATAGCAAAAGGCTTGGGAGTCCAGATAAGGGCAGGGAGAGATCACTCAGCAATTACTGTCACAGGCAAAACAGACTCTGCTTGGGGAAATTGATTTAAGTTATTGCCAAACACCTTCTTCTGACCTCTCCCTTCTTCTTGGGCTTTATTTTCAAATTTTCTACATCCTTCTGGCCCAGCTGCACATGAAGACAGGGACTGGGTTTGCAGTCAGTTCATCACAGGTTTTCTCTGCCACTCCTTCCTCCTCAGCAGGAAGACTCCTCACACCATTCTCCTGCTCCAGCATGGGGTCCCTCCCATGGGAGACAGTCTTCTACAAACTTCTCCAGCATGAGTCCTTGCCACAGGCTGCAGTTCTTCACAAACTGCTTCAGCATGGGTCCCTTCTATGGGGTGCAGTCCTTCAGGAACAGGCCACTCCAATGTGGTTCCCCCATGGGGACACCAGTTCTGCCAGGAACCCCCTGCAGTGTGAGCTCCTCTCTCCACAGGTCTACAGATCTGGCCAGGAGCCTCAGAGGGTCACAGCCTCCTTTGGACACATCCATCTGCTCGAGTGTGTACTCCTCTATGGGTATCTGCTCCATTGTTAACCTCCAAGACCATAGTCTTCATGATGGGCTGCAGGGGAATGTCTGCTCTGACACCTGGAGCACCTCCTCCCCTTCCTTCTTCACTGGTATTGGTGTCTGTAGAGTTTTTTCCTTCACATATTCTCACTCCTCTATGGGGCTGCAAATGCTTTTGTGCAAGTTTGTTTTTGTTGTGGTGTTTGTTTGTTTGTTCCCCTCTCCCCCCTCCTTCTTAAATACATCCCAGAGGTTCTACTACCATTGCGGCTGATGGACTTAGCCTTGGCCAGTGGCTGGTGATTCTTGGAGCTGGCTCATATTGGCTCTGTTGGATGCAGGGCAGGCCTCTAGCAGCTTCTCACAGAAGTCCCCTGTAGTCCCCTGGCTACCTAAACCTTGCCATGCACACCCAATACATATGGTCATTTTTTCTAAGTTAGTCAGCTATCATAATTATTTGATCAGCTTTTGGTACCATCTGTTAATGAAATAGTGAAACGCTTCAGGTTTTTCTTTGCCTCTTTTTTTTTTCCACCAAGAGGGATGAACTGATAATTTAATCAAAAAGTAAAGAATAGATTTGAACTGGGCTTGATTTAGTTTTACTGAGGGCATATTTAACAAGGTTGCAAAGGCCATATGATACTGCAGATTTTGGTTTTGGATGAGGATATTTCTACTAGAAATATCAATTTAATCAAGGAAGAGGTAAAAATTTATCAGAAGAACAGAAAATGGAAATGCTGGATAAAGTGATAACAGACCATTTTAATCTACTGAAAAAAAAATTCTGAATTTCTGTACAATAGACTGTGTTAATCTAAAGGATCTGTAAAAAAAACCCAACCTTTTGCATATAGTAATTTAGTTTTCAACTTCACCGTTTTATAGAATTAATGGTTCTATACTAATCTGATAACTGTATCCATCTAGCAAATGATGAGCAATCACCTAGATTAAGGAATTTTTTAGTTTTGCAGCACACAGGTATAAGAAAGGATCACAGTTATCTATAATAGAACACCTAAATCTAATTCAGGTGAAAAGGGTCAGAAAAGAGATCAGAACAGATTTTTATTTTCTCCCAGTGGAGTAGATACTATGGCAGAATCAACAGTCATTTATACACAATTGTAGAGGATTTGCAAGCAAGACATTCAGTGCAGAATGTGAGAAAGAAAGAGATAAAGGTTCATGAGCTAGTCACTTTCAGTGAATGAGAATCTACACAAAATAATCTGTTTTCTGATTGTTCCTTAGTTTTTTTCTTTGTGTGTCACTTTTTTTATTTTTTGACAGCAGGAATTAAGTATTACAGAAGTTAGTTCAGGTGAATTAGGCTTGTATTATTTAATTATTTTTAATAGTATGTAGGAAGAGAGTTAGGCATGCAAAAGTTTAGGAACCTATTCCAAGAATATAAAGCACAATGGAAAAATGGTAAAAAGAAAAAATTAATTTTACACACTAAATCAGTCTGGTTTTCACTAATCAAGCTCCTCTGCACTAATAGTTACCTCCCCATTATTTGCAAATAAATGTTTTCACACATACGTATTTATCAATATGCCGGTTAAGAAATTAGAGATAATTTGGATGGAAATGTTTAGAAGACTGAACAATCAGACAAGTTCATAACTAAATTTAATTGAATTAATTCCTAAGCAACACACTTTGTTATTTCATATTTCTTGCTTCTATTGAACATAACCACTACTGGTAGAAAAGTATTACTCTTTAGGAATCGTATGCTATTTTAGATGTAATAACAAAACATCCCATATCTGATGCTATTCATTGAGCATTTTGACTGCAGTCCTTGGTGGGTCTTAGTCTCCAGTCAGGGTGGTCATGTGTGTCAGGTCTCTGATGAGAAAAATCAGACCTGAAGCAGCATTGTATTTTCTGATTTTCTTCCTAATGGTTGGTGGGTCTATGCCATTTCCCCCTTTCCTAATTATTGTCTTGATACTCCTTTTTCTTTGTTTTCTTGGGGTTTTTTTTGGCTGGTCAGTCATTCCTCTTATACATTAGACGGGACACTTATCATATAATATGAATCTATGATAAATACAATTTAAAATAAAAATCCTATAATGAAAATTATTTAAATTTCATTTTAGTAAGCTGGAAATGGATAATAAAAATGTGCAAAAATGTATATACATATGTGTATCTATATGTTTTTCATTACATAAATTATCTTGATCTATGCACACATTCCAACTGCCATGACTTGACCCTTAGCAGTAGAGTAATGTTCTTCTGGAGATTTTATCTTTTATTCCAGTATAATTCAGAAATGCTTCTTTTTTCTGCATTAGCAGGAAATTGAATGGTTTTCCAGATACTGTCTTTGACTGTAGTTTTTCTTTCTACTTTGAAGCTGAGAGAGAAAGACTGAATACCTCTAAATTGATAAAGGCAACTAGGACCAAAAACTAGAAATGGACATCTAAGAACTTCTTTATATTTTTGATCAATGCAGTTGTTACTAGAGATAATACTTCTCCCAAATGTTTCAAAAGAACAGTGAAAAAAGTTGAGTCTCTGGTTTTTATTTTAGAAAAACCTCTGCCCTTTATGTAGGCTTGAGACAATTCAAAAAATTGCCCAAAAATGTATTCTGCAACTTTATGATTTTTTTTTAAATTGAAAAAATAAACAATGGTAATACACAAATGTCTGAATACACTGAAAATTTTTCACAAGCAAATGAAAAACATTAATATTATATTGCCAGTATGCGAAATTCCACTCTTCTCAGTCTAAGGGTGAATGGAGAACTTCCAGACCAAATTTACAGAATGGTAGAGCTGTTTACAAGCACTGCATCTCAAGCTCAGAGCATCAATCGTTCTCATATATTACTAGCAAGAGTTTTAAAAATCAGCTTTTTTTATAAGAATTCATGACAGGAAGTCTGATTTGAAATACTTTTCTGTCTTACTTCTATTTTCCACTTATAAAAGAAGTCCATGAGATATTTTGATTTGCAAATGTAAGTGTTCCACAGATAAATTGTTGACCTCTGTTCACTGTGCTCTTATGTCACACATTGTTACCCATCACACACCACAATCTGCCCTTTATCTGAACCAAAGTCATGTATTATAATGAGCTGAATGCCCAGTGGTTCCTATGGAGATGTACGGGGACAAAAGATATATTGATTTCAGCAACCTTTCTCTAAAGAGAAAGACAATTTTTGTATTTGCAATGAATTACTTTCATCTATCTATTTACATGAATTTCTAAGGCTTTACTGTGATAGTAGATAAAACTTTAGAAAATAACTATGTCACTCACTGTAACATTTAGACAGTCCATGAATCAGAAGGTACACAAATTTGGAATAATAGGTACACCATGTAAAAACATTCCATCCTTTAAGCTGGAGAGATAGGAGAGGTTTCTTTTATCTGATACCTGTTAACATGAAACTTACTGTAACAATAATCAATTTAAAACATGTTATTTGGAGGTCCAGTACTGTAACTCACCTAGCAAATGCAAAAGTATGACAAAGACTTTCATGAATATCTAGACATTTTGACTTTTGTATATTTTTGAGATATCCCAAGAGATTTTTTTTTTGGGGGGGTGAGGCTGGGGGGAAAAGGAATCATTAATAGGTATATGCCAACTCAGAGACTCAAACTATTCAAATGTTCAAATTTGTCCTTTCTGAAATTTTCAGTCAATATTATTGCAAGAATTATTACGATCATTTTTGGGAGCTTTGTTTTCTCTTCAATGAACTTTTCAAACACTTGTCTACAACCTTCCTGTTCATTTGACTGACTTTTTTAAACTTTTCTACATCTTTTTTCCCCCCAGACAGCCATCCTTTTCCTCTCATCCATTTTTTCCTGTTGGCAGTTAAACTTGAGTCATATCCCTGCTTCCTGACAGTGGTTTCTTTGAGAAATCCTGTAAATTTTGGGTTGAACAAAAGGGATGTGTGCTCCCAAATTAATTAGGCACCAGTCTGCTAGGTATCAAAGAATTTGACCATAAGACTAAAATCTGCTCTGTTGATGCATTTCTGTGATTTTATTTGGTGGAAACTAGATCTTCTCTAAAAGGGCGTTACCTGTGTTAAGAAATACACAAACCCATTACATGTATAGATGTGTAAATAAATTTGTATGCTACGAAGTGGATAACACAGAAGAAGCTATTTGGCTTCCAGCTATCATGAACATTACATGCTATGTAAAAGCTTTACTATATTCATGTCTCAAGACATTTATTTTCTCTGTAACATGTACTGAAAAGTCTAGCCAAGCATTTTAACAAAAAACATGATTCTTACTGTCACATCACTTAATGTCTACCTTAATGAATCAAGACCTAATTTTTCCCAAGATTCTTTGTGAGCATTCAGCCTTTCTGCAGCATGTCTCGATACCCTGTGTCCAGCTGACACCTTTAAATACGAAGATTCAAAGATTTCACAGAATATGATCATGTCAGAGACAGCTGCCCCTATATGGCATATAAGATACTTATTTCTTTCAACAATATCCTTAAAATGGAAGAAAAGCAGGTTTTCTCTCATTTCATTTTTATTTAGCAAATGCTTCTGTTTATATCATATAATTACATCAGTGCATGCGGTAAACTGTAAATGTCACAGGCATTTTTTATTATCATTGAAGTTTTCTGTTGGTCAATTAGAACAACACATGGTTCAAACATTTCTATAGAAAAGAACTTAGTTTGATTTCTGTTAGGCACCAAAAATGTTGATCCAACTATGTTCAACTTAATTACCTGTTCTGCATTTGGACTTGCTAGATTGGAGAAGGATGGAGAGAGGGTAAAGATGAAAGTAGCTGCCCCCATGCCATTTTCAGAAACAGACTTGCAAACCTTTCTTATTGTACTGGCAGTCTGACGTGCCTTTTTTATTACTATTTTCAGGTAACAAACTATTGATTTCTGGAAGTGATGAGTAAATGGCTGTTCCATGCATTCTGATCAGCACATGAGCAGTGAGTCCAAGCAGCAATTGATTTTCATATCAACAATGAATCTAATGCATCCTATATGAGTTAGACTTGAACAAGAACAACCACGTTCAGGGAAAAGCCTGACATACAGATCTCTCACTCAGGCAACTGACTTCAAGAGATGCCAAGGTAGACACCAAGATGCAGACAGAATCAGAATTTAAGATCTGCCCCTGTCTGCAGAGCTTCCTTATATAGATTCCAGGGTATGAATATATTTATACAATCATAAAAGTCCAGGAAGGTTTAGAAAAAGAGTTTATAGGTCGACTAAATTACTGGAAATGTAGTGTAGAAAGTGCTGTAAATTATATATACATTGTTTTACTGTGGAAGCAAACAATATTTTCATCTCATGGGAAAGACTACTTGAAAATAGATAAAGGTGAGTAGGATTTTGGCAAAAGAGTGGCTGGCCCCTCTGAGGTGAATACACACAAAGTTTTCAGGAAATTATCTTAAGTGGTGTCATTCTGTGAAGGATAAAAGGAACAGAAAGTGAGGCTCCTGTAAGCTGAGGGTTTATAGACATACTTTTGGGACTTTAATGAAAGTCAGTTATCAATCCTTGTTATGAAAATGATCTATACTATATGAATAGTTCTACCACTGACAGACCATAAATAAATGTAGTACAAAAAATATTTATGACAATTTTAAATTTTAAAGCCAAAGCAAAATCTTTGCTAATAGGCAGAGTGGATACTATCTGGAAATACATCTGTGGAGGTGACCCAGCCCGCCTTCTCGTTTAATATCAATAAAGATGTAAACTGGGTAGATTTCCCTGCCAAGGACAGTGGCTCTGAGGAGGAGCCTGAGGCTGATGCCCTGGGCAGGGCCGAAGGCGGTGCTGAGGTCCACCCGCACCCCTGAAGGCCTTGTATATATGGGTCTCCTCCCCTGAGGTACCGCCCCTTTTCTGTATATGGGGTTGACTTCAAGAAAGTTCTAGAATGGTCTGTTGTTCTGCCAACCCCATTGGTTTGTTTGAATTGGTTCCTCCCCTTTCCCTCTCCTATTGGTTATCTGTCACCCTATGTCACCTCCCCATTGGTTTATCCCTTTGTTCCTCCCCTTTTCTGTGCCCCTTATAAGCCTATGTAACTGTCGTTCCTTGGCTCTTTGTTAGCTCCCCTTGGGAGAATAAACGTGGACTGTTGCAACAAAGAGTCCCTTCTCTCATCCTTTGCCTCCGCAATTCGCTACAGTTGCCATCGGCTGCTGCCAGCTCTACTGAGAGCCTCACAGCAGAGCGCCCCACCCGCAGCTTGCTAGAGGCTGTGACCCACCAGCCTAAGGGAACGCCTCGGCAAGTAGCCTGCTTGGCTTTCCGGGCGGTCAAGTGGCCAAGCGAGCGGCTACATATATCTAGAATATTTTTCTGGAATCAGCACTGAATGAGCATTACACAAAAAAATATGTTCATAAATCTCTTTTTCACTCTTTGATTCTGAAAGACTTGCTTCTGCATTTAAAAACATATAGCTTATGTTTATACATCACCCTTTGAAGATGAAGACTTCTATTGCAGCCATGTAGTTGGGAGTGAACATTACGATGCAGTGAAAGCTGCAAAATATTTTCATTGTAATGAGCTATTTCTCTTGTTCTTTGTTTGCCTCTGCTGAAATTTGGAACTCTAAGCTGTTTTTAATGCCAATTTCCGTATAAAGTTGGGTTCTTTATCCCCTGATTTATCCCACACCCGTTCTCTTTTTTCCTTCCCAGTCCTGGGGAAATAGAGGGAAATTATATAGAACTAGAAACTCGGTGAACTCTTGAATCACTAGGACATTAATGGCATTAAGCTATTTACTTCACTGGCAAATCTGTGACCTCAAATAAATGTATTTAATAAATGTGTTATAAAATCCCTTTTTCAGAGTGTGGTCCTTTGCACATGAAGGAAAGCTTCCAATAGGAATTAACATCTAATTTGGCATGTGCCCTTTGAACACAAGACAGAAAAAGAGCAGATGACAGTGACTATAGTACTAGTATTTAGTTACACTGATTAGCTATGTACAAAATTTAATTGTTTTAAATAATTTATAAATAATTAAAATCATAACCCCAACTCAGCTGGTTTTATTATGAGAAGCTGATAGCTTTTATGTGAGTATTGCAGTGCAAGGAGTACAGGTAAAGATGTGAGAATTCTTGGCATAGGCAAACGTAGTTCTGGCAAGTCATTCCATGTATCATGGTTGTGAGACACTGAAATAGTTAATAGCTTAAACATTGCTAAAATCATGGACTTTTGCCCACTATAGCAAACTGCAAAGAAGCAGATGTTCATCTGCAACCACTGAAGTCCAGCACTCCCCAAACAATCCAACTAACTGGAATTTGGACTCTGACAGGAACTTGAGGTAAAGCAGGTACTATTGTCCAATCCCCCAGGTCTGGGGAGAAGAATGTATACACAAGTGATACTGGAAGAGAGATTGGAATGCTGATGGCCTAAACATTCAGGGGACAAGCTGCTGATGTGCAAAGTATTCACCCAGGTGCAGAGGGTGAGCAAAGCCCCACCTCAGGCTACAGCTGGGTGTTGACTGAGATAAGAAAAAGGCAAACCCTGTGAGGTGGGTACTGTCTCTTTGTCCTTAACACAAGTGAGCTCAGCTGTCATAACTCCCCTGCTGGGAAGTACTGGGACATTCACAGGTAGCTTGAAGGTATTAATCTCTGCTGACAGACCGTAATGGGCAATAACAGACTCAACTGCACTGACCTCATAGGCAGCTGTAACAACTTAGACCATCAAAGACTCCTAAAAGTATCCTGTGACTCACAGCATTACATCATCCAGTGTAAAACTCCCTGCCTCATGAGGGATACTGGGCATTTCCACCTGAACCTGAATGTATATAATTCATGAAATTCTTGAATTTTGGGGGTTTCTTCTACTACTAATGGATCAAGATTGTCACTTTGGCCAATGAAAACCGGAATTGCAACAACCAAGTCTTGCCACTGCATCCAAAGGGTGGTGATTATATATCTTTCCATGTTTATCCTTTCTCTTTCTTTTCCTTATGTGTTTTCCTAAGTGTTATTCTTATATTACTCTATTGCTATATTACTATAGAAAATAAGCCCCAAAATGTGTACACTTCTGTTTTCCTTTGCAGCCAATTCTAAAATAAACCCTATATATATATACTTACAAACACTGATCATTCCATGTTGTTTCACTTTGATCCACCCCAAGGGATCTATTAACAAAACTTTTAAGTTATCATCATCTCCTGGGACTGGTGATAACAAGGGTCTGCTTGGGGGGAAAAAAAGGCAAGCCATCAGAAATGGGTTATAACAAAGAACATTGATTGAAATACAATTTCTGACTGAAGCTTGCACTTATAAATTATTAACTTTTCTGCTGTAAGTTAACAAAAGGTTAACACACAATGTCTCCTGCCTACCTATATCCTTCCAGGTGGGTATGCCATCCCCAAATCATTTCAGCTTTAATAATCTTTCTGAGTAGCAGCACATTCTGTTTAGGCGCCATATGTTGGCAAGAAGATCTTCCATCACTTCAGAGGTTGGCTTCAGGACTATGCTAGGACTCTCCTCCACCTAAGCACATTCTCCAGAGCTTTCTCAGTCCTTGGTGGCTTTCCAAGGCAAGAACATGCCTTCCCCCACTTTTCATGTGCCTCTTCGAGAAGTATGAACACATACAAATACAGCCTTATCATGGTGATAAACCAGAGATCCAAAACATTTCTGCAACACTTCAGATTGAATTTAATTTTTAATATACTTGCAGTGTTACTACTGCAGGACTTAATCCTAAGTGTACAGGTTTATGAAGAGAAAACCTGGCTACTTAGATGTATTCATGACAGATTTATAGACTTTACTACTATCATATAAACTTTCCATTATTTCCCTCAATATTCATTGGTATGCCTTTCCATTTTGGTTGCTTTGACTGAATAGTAAACTTAATATAAATCCATCATGAAAAAAACATATGAAATTTGCACTGGGAAAGTTCTGGTTATAAAAATAGTAGAGATGATACTAACATAAGAAAGATCATAACTATCATGTAAGTATTACAAGGTTGTTCTGAATCAGAAAAAAAATACTTTAGTATTGTGATCATTTCTCATTTGCTTGGCTTCTTATATATATAATGATTATGTTTTTTTCTCCTTACTTTTAAAAGTGATGTTAAATATTGACAATGG
>VWZW01003916.1:4735948-4765325 GCA_013397115.1 Edolisoma coerulescens | reverse complement strand
GGGGGGAAAAAAAGGCAAGCCATCAGAAATGGGTTATAACAAAGAACATTGATTGAAATACAATTTCTGACTGAAGCTTGCACTTATAAATTATTAACTTTTCTGCTGTAAGTTAACAAAAGGTTAACACACAATGTCTCCTGCCTACCTATATCCTTCCAGGTGGGTATGCCATCCCCAAATCATTTCAGCTTTAATAATCTTTCTGAGTAGCAGCACATTCTGTTTAGGCGCCATATGTTGGCAAGAAGATCTTCCATCACTTCAGAGGTTGGCTTCAGGACTATGCTAGGACTCTCCTCCACCTAAGCACATTCTCCAGAGCTTTCTCAGTCCTTGGTGGCTTTCCAAGGCAAGAACATGCCTTCCCCCACTTTTCATGTGCCTCTTCGAGAAGTATGAACACATACAAATACAGCCTTATCATGGTGATAAACCAGAGATCCAAAACATTTCTGCAACACTTCAGATTGAATTTAATTTTTAATATACTTGCAGTGTTACTACTGCAGGACTTAATCCTAAGTGTACAGGTTTATGAAGAGAAAACCTGGCTACTTAGATGTATTCATGACAGATTTATAGACTTTACTACTATCATATAAACTTTCCATTATTTCCCTCAATATTCATTGGTATGCCTTTCCATTTTGGTTGCTTTGACTGAATAGTAAACTTAATATAAATCCATCATGAAAAAAACATATGAAATTTGCACTGGGAAAGTTCTGGTTATAAAAATAGTAGAGATGATACTAACATAAGAAAGATCATAACTATCATGTAAGTATTACAAGGTTGTTCTGAATCAGAAAAAAAATACTTTAGTATTGTGATCATTTCTCATTTGCTTGGCTTCTTATATATATAATGATTATGTTTTTTTCTCCTTACTTTTAAAAGTGATGTTAAATATTGACAATGGACTATATCCAAAGGCAGGAAAGTAAAGAGCAGCATCTGATAAATGCAACCTTCAGGTGAGATCCACAGAGACTAATTCAACATTCTCATCTAAGTAATGCTCCAAGAAAGTCAGGGTTAGACCTCTGTGGTCCCCACACAATCATTTAGAAGCATCTGTCGCTTCCGAAGTGCAATCCAAAAAGATGAATATACTGTGAAAGGGCTGACCTAGCATTAATCAATAAGAAAGGCCAAGTGCAGGGCTATCTATATCAATACTGTTGAATCCAATTTTGGAACTTAAAGGCTGGCTTCTTTGAAAGTTTATGCTGCTTTCAGGATGAATATGCTCATCCCCTTGGAACATACTGCTGAAGTAATTCTCTGCAAGTGCATGTATTGAGTAGGATTTTAAGTACGGTTTCAAGGAGGTATCACTTCTGTAGTACTCAAAAGTCATTTAATGAAGACTAGTTATAGGCCTGTCTCCTTTTAAAAAGAATCAGGCCATTTTTCTAGAGTGTTCCCTAAATAATAGGTTATCAAGTAACCATTGAGAGTTCATTTATCATGGAAACAGAAGAGAAATATCTAGGCAGAAGCTGAAATCTGTTTAAAAAAAAATCGAAAAGGACAGACCTAAGTTCAGTTCTCAAGCTTCTTTCTTGATTTCTGTTTTTTTAATTTGGTCAGGGGCTTTTTTGAAAAAAAAATGAGACTGTCTGAAGAAGCAGAAATGCTGGTATAAATCACTTTGGGTTGAAAAGGTCAAGAGACCAGACATCTCCATTTTCTGGGCGATGACTGTGATTCCCAGATTAATACCAAAGTCAGCTCTTTGTCAGGCTTGTTCTTGCCCCCCACAATGTTGTTGACCACAGCTGAAGGTCCACTTCATGGTATGCTTAGTACTGTTGGTTTAAATTAGGGACAGCTCAGAGCTTCTGCATATAGACAGGGACAGTGAATAAGGTGAAAACAGTACAATTTTAACCACTGTAACATGGATTATTGCCTTGGATTCAGAGTCGAAAAAACTTGACTATCTTCCAAGTTAGGCAAATAGTAATGTCTCAGATGTCTCCCTTAAAGAGATCTCCCTTTCCAGAGATCTAAAAAGTGAGATAAGTTGTATGAATGGTGACACTAGAGAGTTGTGCTGCCATTCACGGAGGCCTAGACAGGCTTGAAATGGACCAACAGGAATTTCATGAAGTTCAACAAAGGGAAAACAAAAATCTTGCACCTGGGAATATCCCTATGCACCAGAAAAGCAGATTTGTAGAGATGAGTCCTGGTGGACAAGGTAACCTTGAGCCAGAAATGCCCTATGAGGAAAAAAAAGGCTGACAACCTCCTGGGTTGTTGCCAGCAATTGAGGATAGTCATCCTTCTTCTCTTCTGAGCCCTGATGAAACACATCTGGAGTGCTGTGCCATTTCTGGACTTCCCAGCACAAGAAAGATATGGACTTTTATGGAGATCACCCTGTGGAGGGCCACAGAAATGACTAAGGCACTGGAGTGAGCAGGTTGAGAGAGGTGAGACTCTGAATGGCTATCGTCTGTGCATATAATCACCTGATGGGAGAATTGAAAATGATTGAAGATGTGATAGGCCAGCTCCTCTCAGTAGTAGACAGTGATAGGAGAGACAATGGCCACAAAATAAAAACCAGGCAGATTCAATTTTTTTTGGTTTGGTTTTGATGGGGTTTTTTTGTTTGTTTTGGGTTGGTTTTGTTTGTTTGTTTGTTTTTTTACTGTGAGATTGGTAAAACACTGGCACAGGTTGACCAGAATGGTTGTGGAGACTCCAGTATGGATATATTCAAAGCCTGTCCAAATGTGGTCTGAGGCAACCTATTATAGTTGACCCTTCCTGAGAAGGCTGGTTGTTTAGGTGGTCTCACTTTCAACAAAAATGATACTCTAATTTCAAATTTATTTTGTAATTCTATTGCCTCTTCCATTAACTGAATATTTCACAACTATCAGTAATTTAGTAAATCAGCACTTATTTCTGCAGGTGTAAAAACTGAGGCATTTTAAATAGCTTTCTGAGGAATGTATACCTACCTATACCACAGCACAGATTAAATTCACATGCTGATTCACAGTGCAGTTGCATTACCTAGTCTTAGCTGCAGAATGTCCATTCAGTAAGCACAGGTTTACAAAATCTTGATGCATTGTCTTAGTAAAAATCAGAAAAAAAAGCTTTGCATCTGCTTTCTGAATATTACAGTTACCTTTATTTGTCTAGATAAACATTTTTTGATATTTCTTCTGAAATCCCAAAGGAGAAATTCCTTTTGATTTAAACAGACAATCATTGAATAAGAAGGATTTCACATTATGGAAATGTTTTATAAAGTTTACATAAGGAAAATTATTAATGGAATTATTCAAAAATGAACTTTATTACTGCTTTGAGATTTTAAAAATCTGATATGTAGTTCTTTAACAAATTCAATGAAAAGAATTATGATCTATGCACAACTGTTTTTATACTCTCTGATTCATTTCTTATATGGCTTACTCCTAATTAAAATATTGAATAATTTTGTATGGTAGTGTAAGAGACTGAAATGTTATGGTTAATGGCCTAAACATTGTCATGAAGGACTTTATGTCCATTATGGCAAAACTGTATAAAGAAGCTGTGACCACCAAAGCCCACCCCTCCCTGAATATGCCACCTCACTTGAACTTTGAGTTAAGCTGCCCACTGGAACTTGAGATAAAGTGACTTGAAAAGTGACACTATTGTCCAATTATCTCAGGTCTAGGGAGAAGTAAACAAGGCTGGGGGAGAAAAATGTGTCCACAAGGAAGTGAAACCCATCAGCTGTCCTGAAAATCATCCCTAGCTGGGTTCAGGGTGGGGGAGGTGACAGCTCACAGACTCATCTGCTGAGGCCAGGTTTGCACACACTTCCCTGTAACCAGGGGGAAGGAGAAGAGTTTTGNGAGAAGTAAACAAGGCTGGGGGAGAAAAATGTGTCCACAAGGAAGTGAAACCCATCAGCTGTCCTGAAAATCATCCCTAGCTGGGTTCAGGGTGGGGGAGGTGACAGCTCACAGACTCATCTGCTGAGGCCAGGTTTGCACACACTTCCCTGTAACCAGGNCCAAACAGGGAAGACCACATACACACCAGGCATTCCTGTGAGAAGCAGTTGAGGAGGTGTCATAATCCATCAAAGACCCCCAAAGTGCTCCCCAGACTTAATGCTGAGGCCTAGAGCACTGCATGTGATGCAAAGAGGTTCAAAAGATCCAGAGTCTGTTGCAAGAGATGGTGTCAAACTTCTCCCCTGCTGGGGGAGGTACCTGGGCATTCCCCTGGCCCAGACACATGTTAATCCATGGATCCATGGAGTGGTGATATTTTCTACTTAATCTGTCCTTGCCACTCTCTTTCTCTCCCCCCTCACCTCTTTTTCTATTTTTTTCTATCACTCTCTACCTCACATTTACTGTTAAATAAAATCCATACTATTGACTTCAGCATATGGTCTTGTTTACACCTTAATTCGGGCAGAGACATCACTCTAATAATTTTAACAACTGGATTGTAACAGGTGGATAATACTGTGGACGGTATTTCTTGTTCATGTAAATCAGTGATTCTTTTAAATTAGTGATCTCTGATCCCTGCTCCTGTTTCTCAGTGTTTTGGTATAAATGACTAAGAAACATGTTCTTCGACAAGCCCTATTTAGAATTCCTTGAGTTTTTTTTCCATCTCTGTTGAAAACTTAAATAATTGCTGTGGCAGTGTTTCCAATGTACCTGATAATGACAGAAGCTGGACATGCTGGCATGGTTTAAAGACAGCAACTAAACACCTGGGTAAATTTAAATGTGTGAATATTCCCCACAGAAAGTGATTCTATTGTCTATTTAAAAAGGTCAGCATGTTTTCCACTGATTTCTTTAAAACAAAATAGAAGTTATTTGTTGGCAACTGCAAGATATGGTATAGCATCTGTGTTATGAACAAGTATTTTCTGTGTGATGCCTCATTCCACTTTGTGTCAGATTAACCTGTGAGGTACCCTGCAGGTTGATGTTTTCAGACTGTTGCACATGCACTGCTTTACCTGTGCACATGGCTGCCTGCAGAACTGAGAAAATAGCTTTGCAATTTATGTGTTCAATGTCTTGAATTTTGACTGGAAAGAATATTTATTCTTTTATTTCCTCATAAAACAAAAGCCAAAACAGTCTTCCTCAATTATATCCTTCCTTTTGTAAACAATATATATAAAATTGTATTCCTAATTTTTTTTTTTACACAAGTGAATGTGCAGAATGTAGAAAGACAGAGAAATGGAAACTCAGGGGGGAAAAAAGTTCTTAATCTGCATTCTTCCAAATACTTTAGAGAGAGAAGATTACAGACATTGCTAGTTTATGTTTGGGGATGGGTCTTTTTTTCTTAGTTTTTCCAACTTGATTGAAAACCTGCTGAAAATGTATTTAGACATTGGAAGATTTTTAGAAATTGGAAGATCTTCTAATCAGAGATCACAATGAGCCAAAAGATGTATCTAGGATGTAATGAATGGGGCCTTCCAATCTCTGAGCAGCACCAAAGTACTAGAATAGAAGCTGCTAGATACTGCTGTTCCAGGCTGGTAAATAGAGCAGTGACTGCTGGTGGTTTCCTTTAAACAACAGCTCTAGGCATCTTATAATGCCTTAGGGGATGTTTTTGCACTGTAGGGACTATACACTGCAGCAAAAGATTTCCATTGCTACAGCTGTGTTTGGAATTCCAGTAATCCATATCAGTTCCATTAATAAACTTGTTGTCAAGTAAAATAATGGCTGAATTAATTTACTGGATGCTTTCACCAGTTAAAATTTAGAAACACTGACATTAATTATTCCTCTTATGGAAATTGTTCTTTTGTATTTTTGATAGGAAAAGGCTCAGGTAAGGTATGCTGGAAAATGAGTAGGATGAGGCAATTCCCCAAAATATATTTGTATCCTGTGTTTGTATTCTTAAACACAGAGAGCATTTAGCAAATAAAATCCACTGAAAACTGGATTTCCAATAGCCAGGATATTCAAACAGATCAATCAACATTTGAAACTGAACAATTTTCAGACCAACCGTGGAAACTTAATTCTTAGAATTGAGTATTCACCAGATTGTCCAACTGCCTGATAAGCAAGCTCAAATTGCTTTGACTATTTATTTTGCTGGATGCAGTTGTAGAGAAAATAACTGCAAAGAGATAATACTTTGTTTTGCTTTTTCAAGAATATGCATTTACATAATTTTTAGATCTTCCTGGAAATGTGTGAACTGTTATTGACACAGGAGCCTGTTTCTTTAGGTGTCAAATAAAAGGGTCTGCAGAGCATGAATTTAGTATATTTCAAATGTTCAGGGATTCCTGCTTTTCAGGATTTCTGGGAGAAGTGTGACTGGGTGGAAATGGGCATGTGTAGGAGACACTGTGTATGCTGGCCAAGCAGCTCATCTTGAGTGTAAAGGAAGCCCTGGACATGAGAGAAACACTGAAATGGAACAGTTATCCTAGTACTCCACTTCTGATCTAGGCTACATTAAAACAGGATGCAGCTGAATGTTTGAGTGCTTTTGAAGTGTTCACACAATGCAAACAATAGCTTCTAGAGGGATAGACTTCAGCTGAATTTTTGTGTATCATTATGACAAAAACAAAAGAAAAGTATAATACACAGAAAAAATTTTATTTCTGCCATATTGATGAATAAAAGGTAGTTTGTTCTTTTAGAAGATGTCCCCCCTCTGGCCTCACTCACAATAAGAAGAACAAAGCTTTCATTCAGAGCATTTGATTAAAAATATAACTTGGAAAAAACAGGCCTAGAAATGAGAATGTTCCTATGAATACCACCCAATAAAAGACCATGGCTAATCTTCTTTACATTATTTTCATTTCACTGCTGAATTATTGAACAGCAATTTTTCTACTGCTTTGAACTCTGAAATGGCATTTTCTGCAATACTTATGCTCTCTGGTACACTGCATCAATCAAATCTGGGTGCCACTGATTTCAAATAGCTTGTTGGAAAAACGTGGTGATTTAACATGCTGCCTGTACTGAATGCCTTGACAGAATGGCAAAGTAGTGAGAACATTTTCATTAAAAATAATTGTCCACTATTAGCTTCCGAATGGAGTTTTGGTTAATTAACAATTATTTACGTGAGAAATATTAAGGCAGTTTAAACCAGTTCTTTACCCTCTCCCGTTCTTCATTTACTATACAGCTAAATGAAAACCTGTAAATGAAGCTGTTGCTGAGTCAATGATTTTAGCGCTGCCTCTGCTCGATAATAGGAGTTACTTGTAGCAGTGATCAGTACATTGGCATCAGATCACATACTGAATGCTTCAAGATACCATCAATCAAACTCAGATTTATCAAGAGGTATTCCCCATCCTTCAGCCAGGATAATACATGTCCTTCTGCATCATATGACACAGCTGCAGGCATGTGGCTGTTGTCCGTCTGTCTATATCAATCTCCTGCTTTATAGGAATAGGAAACTTTCAGTTTCAGGTAGATTACTCATTATTTTTTTTCACTGGGGAGAAATTTTTCTTCTTAATTATCTATCATCATGGAAAAATGATGGAAAACAGTTTAAATGTAGTTCCCTTTGAAAAAATGATTTATTCTGCTCTTAAATATGAAGTAGCTTGGATTGGATATTATCTGAAAATTATCTGAAAATCCCAATTAAAGTAAAGTAAAGAAAGCATGGTTGGACATCTAGAAATCAGAAATCAAGTAAATGTAAAAGCTCTGTGTTTGGAGGCATTGCAATCCAAATGGAAAATAACAGACTGACAAATTGCTGTTGACATCCCACTAGGAACTGAAGCTGTTGTATGGCTGTTTTCAAAGAAGGAAACTTGTGACTGATGTGAACCTAACAACAGGGCTGAGCAACTTGCGCGTGCAGTGCTATTTCAGCAGGCACGCTCTCTGGATCAGGTGAACTGGAAGCTGTGGGGAAAACACAGGGCTGGTAAGACAAAAAAGGGGTTGACAGGGCTGCTGTGAGGCTGGCTAACTGATACATAACCTGCTGCCTGGGAACAGGGTTGCATCGGTGGGATCAGAAGCTCGGAGAGCTTAAACCCACTCTGCGGCTGCGTGTGGGTTGCAGGAAGGGTTGGGGGATGGTGGGAAAGGAGGTCAGATGGCTGCAGGCTGAGCAGGTGCCACCGAGGCCCTTGGCAACCAGTGGCTGCAATGGCTGTTCTGTCAGCAGGACATGATACCTCGGCTGGGCAGAAGGATGCATAGCAGAGCTGCCAGATGAATGAGGCTTGGCAAGCCTGAAGGTGGGGATGGAAATCTGGAGCCTCCGGCCAAAAGCAGAGAATTAGTCAAGTCCAGTCTGGATACAGAACACTGCAAACAGAATTGCAGTTCACCCAGTTTTCCTAACTAATCTTGTATTTATACATCTTTCGTATGTATGCATTGTTGTTTTCTTTTATGTGCTTTATTATTTTTAGTTAGATAAAACACAATAATTTTAACATAACTGTGAAGATGGTTTAAGTTCATGTAAGAAATGTGTAGAAGAAAACACAACTATAAATCTCCAAAATATTCTTATTTTGCACAAGAAACAAACTTTCAATTTCTTTTTAAGAAAAGCATACATTTTTCCTATATGAATACCTACACAAAGAAGCAAAAATGAGAGACTCAAATTTTAAAAACAGTATACATAAAACTAAGTTTCTAATTGCTTACTGTGAATGGAGTTAAACAGCAGCTGAAAACAGATATCAAAGTAAAACCTTAGGCAGCTAGCTTTGAAAATCTTGGCTTTAGGAAGAGCATAACATATGCATTCATCTACCATTAGTGATTCTGGCTTACTGAATTGGCTGGACACAGTGACGGATTCCTGCCTTGTCAGCACTTGTATCTGGAGGACGCATTGCCAGAGATGTGGTTATCCATAGTCAGGAAACAAAAGACACTTGAACAGAACTTCATATCCTGTTTGTACTGTTTCATTCAAAAGAGATTTTCATACTTTTAGTTGATTAATGTTTATCAGTCTGCTGATATTTTATCTGACTATACTTGTGCTGATAACCATATACATCAAATTTTGCAGAACATTAGAGAATTTTGGATTAGATTCTGAAAGTTTGAATTTCATGTCCAGTGTTTCATCAGTATTTTCATGACTGTGTGAGCTATTATATTCACAATATAGGAAGTTAGCAACAGTCATACTTTTTATGAACGTTCTTCAGCTCACAAATTTATATAGATAAAAAGATGTTCAAAAATATGTATTAAAAATCTAGTATTATTGTACTGTAAATTAATGGATAGATCTGTTCATTGAATATATTCGGTCCATGTTTTGTACAGAATTCAGCCCAGCAACCTGATTAGTAGCTCTGGATGATGTTGTAAGAAAAAGTTCTGAAAAGAAATGGTGAATCTGTACAAGTTTCAGGAGCGCTTTTCTTATTATATATCCATTTCTGTAGCCAAATGCACAATCCATCTGTCTGCAAGCAGCATAAACAATAGCATATGTTCAGAGAGCAGCAAAGAAAGCTGGAATTATATTTAAATAGAGGTCACAAACCCAGAAATCCTGCACTCTATCTAGGCCTAATTGGTTTGCTTTTAAAATTTCATTGTGTCATCTTCCCTTACTTTTCAGTGAAAAGTTTTACAGAGAACTTGCATATTGATGCAATCTAGTCATCATTTTACTGGTTTTGAAACTTAATTTTGCAGAAATTATGTTTGTCTACCTGGCATGAGGAAGAGAAAAGTACAGAGAGAAAAGTAATTTATGAAAGAGGTTAAAAAGAAGAGAGAATGGCAAGTATCACATTATTTCTTTCTTGTTTCCACCAATTACACATTTTGGAGAAGACTGGTTTATCATTTTCTCTCGAATGGAAAACTACTCAACTTTATTTTGCTAGTATAATATAGTCTCTTGAATACCCACTCTTTCCTTCTTTATTGGGAAGTTTAATATACCCCTAATCCATTTTTTATATGAGAAAGGATGAAAGTATCACAGATTTTGTTTAAATTTTGCTCTCAGGTGGGTGATAAGTGCAGCCAAGAAGTTATCAATTGTTTATCAATAGTTATTAATGTGTCCAGCAGGACTAAGGCAGTGATCATTCCCCAGTACTCAGCACTGCTGAGGCTGCAACTTGAATTTTGTGCTCAGTTTTGGGCCCCTCACTGCAAGGGGCTGGAGGGGCTGGAGTGAGTCTATAGAAGGGCAACAGAGCTGGGGAAGGGTGTGGAGCACAAGTCTGATGAGGAGCAGCTGAGGGAGGAGGGGGTGTTTAGTCTGGAAAAAAGGAGGCTCAGGGAAGACCTTATCACTCTCTACAACTCCCTGAAAGGAGGCTGTAGCCAGGTGGGGGTTGATCTCTTCTCCTGGGTAACAAGTGACAGAATGAGAGGAAATGGCCTCAAGTTGTGCCAGGGGAAGCCTAAATTGGATATCAGGAAAATATTCCTCCTTGAAAGGGTTGTCATGCTTTGTAACAGACTGTCCAGGGAAGTGTTGGAGTCACCATCCCTGGAGATGTTTAAAAGTTGTGTAGATGTGTCACTTACGGACATGGTTTAGTGGTGGACTTGGCAGTGCTGGGTTAACAGTTGGACTCAATGATCTCAAAGGTCTTTTCCAACCTAAGTGATTCTGCGATTCTGTGATTTTTTTCCACAAGTAGAAGAAAAAAACTTTGAAGATTCCTGCAGCACTTGTGCATATAGGGCCCTTGTTGGGATCCAACCTCATGGCATTTATCTCTGCCCATGGAAGATGGAGTAGGTGTTAGGTGATCTTTAAGGTCCTTCCAAATGTCAATTCTATAGTTCTATAGTGCAATCTTTTCAAGTAGTCATCACATTCTCTGTGAGCAGCAATCCTTCTGGAGTTTACCTTGATGGCAGTTCCTGCAAAAGTGCACCTCTTTTTTTGTCTTCATCACTGTAGCTCCTCATCAAGAACCATATCTGGAAATAAAAATATGGAAAAGAAGGAGACGTAATATTCTCTTTACTGTTAGATATTAAGCAGATTTTTTTTTTTTTTTTTGCTTCATTTATGGTAATTCTTTGAAAACAAGTTTTTCTGTCTCTCTACTAACTTCTAAAATAAAAGTAAAAAATGCCTACGTGAGATAAATATGGTTACCATTCCTATCCACCTGCTTAAAATAGGAAATTTCCTTTGCTAGTGACTTTAAAGAGAGTGTGGGAAAACCTGCTGTAGGACTCTACTGATCAAAAAGACATTCTTTCCTCTAGAAACTGCAGTTCTAAAATGTTCAGATCTCTTTTCTCTGATGTCCATTGGGTTAAATATGCTCTTGCTTTTAGACCATAGCTTAAGATCTCTCAGATTCTGTCTCCAGATTCTTACTCTGCTTCTATCTTTTTTCCTTCCTTTTGGAAAATGCTTCACGCTTTAAAATTTCCACAGGTTATAAGTCAGTCCCTTGTAAATAGAGCTTAATACCTTTGAGCATGGCTAACTAGTTAAAGTAACAACCTGAGCATAAATTAGACATAAACTTGCTAAGTGTTATATCACACATCTCACATCCACATATTAGACAAAGCCCCATATCGTGTTGGTACTGATTTCCTTTTTCCCTTCTGTAATTTTATGTAAAAGCCCCACACCTTTATTTTTCATCCCTCTCTTTCCATCTCTCCTTTTTGCTTTATTTTCCCTTCTCACCTTCTCTTTGTTTCTTTCTCCTTCCTCTCTCTTCCCCTTTTCCTCACCACCTCTTTCCCCTTACATTTTTTTCCTGGTGGGCAGATATATACAGGCTTCGCCTTGGTACCTAGTTCTTTCAAGAGGCCTTCAAAAAGGAGTTCTCCCAGGCTTTGTATGGTGCAGGTTGTGGCAACCCCCGTTCAGCTGATGGGTTTACTATGGCTCTTTGGATGAGTTTAAATCACTTGACCAGAATGTAGTCACTGGAATTCCATCAGAGCTTTGCTGTAAATTCTGCAGTGATATACTCACCAATTTATGATCAAGGATACATAAAAGGAAAAGAAGCACAACTCGTGAAGTGAGATTGGAGTTGGATGTGAAATAACCACTGGGTTACATAAAAGTGATAAAGACTGTTAGGGAATATGAGAACTCAGTGTTAATCTGGACAACTGAAGAATATAGCAGTAGCAGCAGTAGGTCTTGTCACAGCTCTTTATTCAGTTTATTCAGTTTCCCACACAAGCTTTGCTGGCCCCAGCTTGGTTACACTGCTCTTGGTAATCCAATTCCTAGTTTAAGGACTGGATAGTTGACAAAAGCCAACACATTCAGGTAACTTCTTTCTGTCATCGTCCTTGAAATGGAATGACTGGATTTTTTTTTCACAGATGGTAGCATAGAACATGTGCAAGTGTTATCCCTCTTGACTTTCTGAGCTCTTCTGTTTTGTACTGATAGTATCTATTTGATGGTTTCTATGTGAAACAATTGTATGGTAAGTTTCCCCTCTAACAGCAGAAACATGGTTATCATTAATATTTTCTAATTCTTATTTTTGCAGTTATCTAAAATTTAGAGCTAAAAGCTATTCCTTTAAAATTATAGTTGTTAAATATGATTTATAATACATGAAATCACTTTTCTTCCACTTCCTCCGACCTCCTCCTTTTAAAATGGAAGAATACCCTAGGACTGATATGAACAACAATAACTTCCCTGTTCTAAAAGTTATATCTGTATTCATTGTATTTATCTCCATTCTCACTATCTCTTCTGGTGGGAACACTGCATTGTCCACTGGATGGAAATAAAAGATAAGAAAATAACAAAAACTCCTGCTCAGGAAAGAGAAACAATATTTCAAGCTCAATATTTAAAGGGGATTGCTTGTGGCTCCACAGGAGCCTGTGTCTGAAAAGTTTGAATTTTGCATTACAAAACATTTGCCAAGGAAAGAATGTTTTTCAGCTCTGGACAAGAGGATAGAGAAATGCAAAAGACCTTACAAACTCTGTCATAGCTCATTCTCAAACTCATACGGACACACCACAATTTTAATCTCACTCAGTTCACTCCCTGGTGCTTCAGCTGCAGGAATCCAGGTTTTTTCAGATGTCTTTTGTGAGCCAGTCTATGCATTTGGCTGACTGAATCTCATATCTGTGTAGTTGTAATGACAGTTACATAAGAGATTCTAAGAGAATTGCTGAGGCATCAATAAATTTAAACCTAGAATGTTAAGAATTAAGAACATGCATATGATTGCTGTAGGAAAGACTTCGATAGATCCTTCTGGAGTAGGCTCTGGGCATAATTTTCCTCTACTCTCCCCACATGGATCCACTGATTCAATGTCTCCTACAGGTTGCTTGCCCCTCTAAGAATGCACCAGTACATCTAAGGCAAATTAAGATAACAGATGACTTGTTAGTGAGCAAAGATAAATGGGTGCCTTTCTACAGTATGTAGAGGTATGTGGGGAAAGAGAGATGAATTATTTTCAATAGAAGTAGAATAAGGATGCATGCATGGGAGCCCAATGTACAGATGGGTGACACAGTCAGGAAATGTGTTGGACTTAGGTCATCACAGATGAGGAGGCAATGAATGTTTTTTCTTCTTCCATGTGTGCAGGAGAGCTACTGCTGGGTGTGGCACATGTGGATATCAAGGGTTATACCCTTTCTCATACCTGAAGCAGTAGAGTAGAATAACCATTTGCCTGATTGATCTCAGGGGGATGTGATAGTTCAAATATGCTTGCAGGACACTCAATTTTTGCATGACAGGAAGTGATTTACCTGGATGTTTAGGAGGTCTTTGAATTAGCACCAGCTTCCAGTGCTTCCACTGCTTCCACTTGCTTGGATCAATGATATTGTCCTTCTATAGTCTCTATATGGTTAATGTAACTGCATCTGGCCTTGCCTTGATTATGTGTGTGACAAGACTCATGAATCAAACCACAGTCTCTCTTTCAGTTGGTTTATAGCTATAATTATGTTCCATGTGTTTATTTTAATTTACATGCCTGTCAGCTAGGAAGAAGAACATTTTATAGAATTATTGTAGTTTTATCAGTTGTGGCAAATGATCTAATCTCTACTGCCTGTCACCGTCTGTGAAATTGATTCTCTACATTTCTTATTTTCCTTTTTTTTTGTTTTTAATTCAATCTAACTAAAGGACACATCTCTGTATTCTTAAAAATGAAATAAAAACTTCATGATAACTCAAAATGTGAAGTGGAGTCCTACTTGATTAACCATAGTAAAATAAACCTTACATTACTTAGTAAATCAATCACATGATACAGATAACTCAAAAAAAACCGCATCACAGTGTTGAAACTGGTTTATATGCCAGTCATTACATCATTTTGCCATGAAAACATGGTAAGACATAGTCAATTCAAAAATGAAAGATTAAATTTTCATAACCAGCTTTTTTCATAAGCATTTGCAATTTTTAAATTTAGTTCTTTGGTTCATGTTCATTACTTTGATTTATATTTCTACATTAAGCTTCTCCAAAGAAAATTATGAGGTTACATATGTGCAAATTAACTTATATCCTGTATTATGTTTATTGACACAGGCAAAGGGGTGAGAGGTTTTAAGACCTCTTATAAATGCCTTCTCTTAGAATCTAAAATCAAATACAACCTAACATGACCAGAGTTAAACATGCATAGATGATAACTGTGCCATGAACTTCAACTTCAGTCAATAGAAATAGGACACAGGATGTGGCAAACTTTTGTGGAAAATTACAAGAGTAAACAATTTACTTTTGGTCATTCCCAGTTCTGGAGATGCTTTTTTGCAGCCATGTTCCCAGGATGGACCACATAGCCTGGCTGTGCCTTACCACCACCAAGTTCTAAAGTGCAAAGAGAGGGACCAGGATAAAAAGTTTATATCTGATATTCACAGGTGAAGATGATACTGAAAAGGGACATTTTATTTAAGTATTAGCCTTAATGGGGCTTAGGTCTTTACCAAAATGTCTGTAAGTCTGTAAGGCACAGTTTCCAAATTATAATGCCATCTCTCTAACAAACCTCCCTCTAAAGATTAAAATCTCTCCTCCAGTTTCTAGTAATTATGATTCAAAAACATGACGCAATACACAAAATAACCAGAAAACAGAAAATCAAAACTCAGGAAAAAATATTTGATGACATGTAAGCATTCAACAGGTTCTAGAGACTTGATTTATAATTTTTGAAGCCTTGTATTTGGTGCTGCAATAATTATGAGCTCCCCCAAACCTTCTGCTACTGAATGTCTAGTGCTGCCAGAATTGACTGGCAAATCAATGTCATTCTGAAGAAAGTTTTTAGGCTTTGAAATTTACTGATCTTTTTTTTCCATGGTAGAACAATGAGAAAGCCTTCCTGAAAATGGTGTTCTCAGAAAAATGGAGTTTTGTGAAAAATATTGACTGAACCATGAGCTGTCGGATTTGAAAGTTGTAAGTGGGCTTCGAACATTTGAAAATTGTAAGCTTTAGGCCAGGGGACACTCTTCCTGGTCCAGAATTGTAAATTTCATACACCTATTTCAGTATCTTTCCTGACTTATCTAGGGCAGATCTTCTCATCCCAGATCAGTCTGAATTGGGCAAATAAAAGTCTTTGACACAGTGCTTTGCCATAGTGGCATTCCATCTACAGGGACAGCTAATTTTTATGTGCTCTCTAAAAACCCTCCCAAAGAAAACATCTTTTTACCTTTTGCATTTTATAGAAGGTTTTAAACTTATAAAAAGAAAGAAAAGAGGAAACTTTAGCAGCTATGTCTACGTGGAAGTGTAGCTTTTGAGGTTTCCATAGGTTCTGCTGTCAAATCAAACTCTGCTCACCGATATTTATGTGAATACACCTCTTTGTGTCTTGGGGTGAATCATGGCACAACAGCAAGGTTAGAAGTATTTACAGGATCAGCTGAAGGTAAGCTTCAGACCATAAATAACAAGCCCAGCAACAAACACCTTGGTAAAATAATGGCATAACTTGCAACTATACAAGAACTAAGAATATTCTGCAACTACCACAGAAATGGGAAGGAATTGCATCTTATTTTGGGCTTTGTTTCCTGTAACTTATGTCCCCAGCTGTTGTCCACCGCTCATTCCAGCTACATATATGAAATATCTTCTTAGAGTGTTACAGCCAATGAAACAATTAAATGTTAGGATGAAGAAAAATGAAAATCATTGTTCTGAGCATAAAATTCTTCACTGGAGAACAGAGAAAAAATATTTTAAGTTTTTGAAGGGTATAATATAGTATTTTTACTTCTTGTGGCTATTAATACAAAGGTATAAAAGAACATTTTTGAGATAAGAGAGACAAACCATATCTGTAAACACATCTCTACTCACTGCTTATCCTTTTTGTTCTTTATTAGTCCACAGTGAAGAATATGCCGATATGAGAGATGCCCACAATAGAAAGTCACTTGCAGAACGTGCCTAACCTGTTATATTAAGGCAATTAGACTATAAAAGAGTCCTTCTTCAGGTGCTCATTTATGTGGCAGAGAAGTAAAAAAATTATTAAGAAATTTCTAAGATAAATATGGAAAATAAGTAAATTAATAACTTAATTAACTTTCAAAAAAAGCGTAACTCCCCAAACTAGTCTAGAAGGAGCACTACAACCTGAAAAAGAAGTAGAAAGTGGGAAAAAGAAGAGATTGTAATGAAATCTATAAATAAAAGTACTGACATCCCTATGGCAAAGGACACTTTTCTCATAGCAGAACTTCATGTTTTATGTTTGAAACTCTTCTCTTTAGCTTCTTTTGTATGTCCCACTTCAATACAGAATTCTTATGGGTTTCCATCAGCTGCAGAGCAAAAAGCATTCAACTGCAGGACCCTATCCTTAATGTTATTCTTTATAAGATTACCAAAAATATGTACGAATAAGGTGGCAGAAGAAGCAAAATCAGAATGTAGTCAAGAAAAAAAAAATATTTAAAAAGAATAATGTTTATTTGTCTGGGAAACAAAATATGAGCATGTCTAAATTACACTTGAGACACTAATCTGTAGATACAGAATCACAGAATCATCAAGGTTGGAAGAGACCTTTAAAATCATCCGCTCCAACTGCCAACCCAGCACTACCACTGTAAACCCTAAACTACTAAACCAGATCATCCAGCACCAGATCCAGACACCTCTTTAACACCTCCAGGGGTAGTGACTCCAGCACCTCCCTGGGCAACCTATCCCAGTACCTGACAGTGATTTTTTTTTTTTCTAATAGCTAATCTGAATCTCCTCTGTCTCAGCTTAAGACCATTTCTTCTGGTCCTGTCACTGCAGACATGGCAGAAGAGACTGGCCTCCACCATGCAACAAACTCCTTTCAGGTATGTGTAGAGAGTGATGAGGTCCCTCCTGAGCCTCCTCTTCTTGAGATTAATCAAACCCAGCTCCCTCAGCCATTCTTCATAAGACATGTTTTCTAAACCATTCATGAGTGGCCCTCCTCTGGACACACTCCAGCACCTCAATGTCCTTTTAAAGTGAGTGGCCCAGAACTAAATGCAGCACTCCGGGTGTGGCCTCAGCAGTGCCGAGTACAGGGGGACGATCACTGCCCTGGTCCTGCTGGCTGCACTGTTCTTGATAGAGGCCAAGATGCCATTGGCCTTCTTGGCCACCCGGACACACTGCTGGCTCTTATTGAGCCAGCTGTCAAACAGCACCCCCAAGTCCCTTTCTGCCAAACAGCTCCCAAACCACTCTTCCCCAGGCTGTAGTGCTTCATGGGTTTGTTGTAACCCAAGTGCAGGACTCAGCACTTTGCCTTATTGAACCTCCTGCAGTTGTCCTCAGCCCGCTGATCAAGTCTTTCCAGGTCTCTCTGCAGAGCCTTCCTACCCCTGAGCAGATCAACACTCCCACCCAACTTGGTGTCATCTGGGAATTTACTGAGGGTGCTCCCGATCCCCGCATCCTGATCCTCAATAAAGATGTTAAACTGGTCCCAAAACTGAGCCCTAGGGAACACCTCCAGTGACCTGCCACCAACTGGATTTAGCTCCATTAACCACAACTCTCTGGGCCTGGCCAGCCAGCCAGTTTTTTACCCAGAGAAGAGTCTACCCATCCAGGTTGTGAGCAACCAGTTTTTCTAGGAAGACACTGGGAGATGGTGTCAAATGCTTTACTGAAGTCTAGATGGGCCATATTCACAGCCTTTCCCTCATCTACTAAGCAAGTCACTTTGCTGTAGAAGACCAGGTTGGTCAAGCAGGACCTGCCTTTCATAAATCCATGTTGGCTGGGCTTGATTCCCTGTTTGTCCTGCGTGTGCCGTGTAATCACACTCAGGGTGATCTTTTCCATAACCTTGCCCAGAACCTACGTTAGGCTGACAGGCCTGTATTTCCCTGGATCATCCTTCCAATCCTTCTTGTAGATGGGTGTTACATTTGCTAGTTTCCAGTCATCTAGAACTTCTCCAGTTAACCAGGACTTCTGGTAGATGATTGAGAGTGGTCTGGCAAGTTCTTTTGGCAGTTCCCTCATTAATCTGGGGTGGCTCCCATCAGAGCCTATAACTTATGGATGTCTGACTGGCATAGTCACTAACCATTTCCTCCAGGATTATGGGGCCTTCACTAAGCTCCCTGTCCCTAAATTCCAGCTCTGAGGGCTGGATATCGTGAGGACAACCAGTCTTGATATTGAAGACTGAGGCAAAGGAAATGCCTCAGTCTATGAAATATTACGTAGGCTTATTCATTCTAGCTTAAAGAAATACAGGAAGATGTTTTACAAATGGACGATGTTTTTCAACTATGTGTGCTCTAGTTGCAGTATGAGTTTATAATTTTAGTAGTATAAATGTTAGTCTGGAATCCAGAAAATGTGAATCAATATCCTTGTTTGCTGTTGTGTTGCTGCAAAATCCTGTGTAGTTTGTTTCCTTCCTCTGTGCCCTAATTACTAAGAGAAAACATTTCTGTAGCAAAGTTTTTCTTAAAACCGATAGAGGAAAAGCATTTTATTACATTAAATCCTACTCTTTTGCCATATTCAAAACAATTTGTACAGGTTTTTTTCTGACTAGTGCTTGGAAATAACAAACTATTTAAGATAGATCTATTTACCTTAGTCATAGAAATTACATCTTTGAAACATTCTACTGGACTTCACAAGACTTTCCTGACCCATGTTCATCAGTAAATATTTGCTGAATTCAATCATCTAAGTCAAAACAGCTAAGCCAATTTATACCACTTTCTGTTCTTAATATTTTAGCTGTGAGATTTCACTTGCCCTGCAGCAGTTTTGATGACTAATGGTCTGAACAAATTATTTTTATGACATATCTTTCTGGTTCATACTTTTATATTCTACACTTGCTAAAACTCCTACTTCAAGTGGTAAATGCTGATACAGTGAAGCATATGTACATATACTTTCACATACATGAATATTTTTTATTATTAGAGTACTCAGTCATGCATTAAATATTTTTTAATATTCTTTCAGTGGTTAAGAAATACATTTTACATTTGTCTTTTGCAGTCTTGTCCCTCTGAAGCCTCAAATAAAATATTTCTATTAGCATCTCTAGTATACCTTGTGAGTAAAATTTCTAAACATTACATTAGAGATGCAAGATCATTTTTGATGGTTTTAAGCACTTTTCTTCAGTATTATACAGTAAACATTTGTGCAGTAGAATTTTTTCCTTAAAAATGGACGTAACAGAACATTTATGTTGATTTGATATTAATATTCTTTGCAATTTGATAATATTTTTGTGACACAAAGGAAAAAGAAAAGCAGAATCTCTTTCGTGGGATCTTGTTTCTGTTTTAACTCCTATTATTCCACAGCACTCAGAAGCATCTGAATACATGTGTCTTGAAGACAGAACTGATTCGGCCTAAATTAACTCTGTGCTGAGATAATATCAGCTTTAAGATGATTTCTGCCAGTATTAGAGATGCCCAAAGTAGAAAGCTATTTGCAGAATGTGCCTAACCTCTTCTATTAAGGCAATGAGGTGATAAAATTTAGTCTTTCTTCAGGTGCTCATTTATTTGGCAAAGAAGTAGGAAAGTTACTAAGACTTTAATAAGAAAAATTTGTAAAATAAGTAAATTAGTGACTAAATTAACTTTCAAAACAGTAATCACACCACTAGAATCATGTTCCTTTAAGTAAATAAATATTTGGTTTGGGTTTTTTGTGGGCTTTGTGGTTTTGGTTTGTTTTTCTTTTCACTTATTTTCTCATGCTCTTGCGGTATTTACATTTCTAAGGAACTTCAATCTTGTCTTGCTTTTGGTGTGATTTCTACTGACATGTAAAAATAGTAAATCATAATTCTGCACTTTGTTTCATCAGTTTTAATATGACGGATCAATACCCCAAAGTCATAAATACACATGAGAGTACTCACTTTCTCTATGAACTTATTCATGCAAAACTGTCTTTAATCAAATCTAAATAAAGAGAAGAACAGAAACAATATATGCCAATGCAGATCTGTTTGAAAGGCCAAGAACACAATGTGATTTATCATTTGGAAGGTAATGAGAACTTTAGAATTCAAATGAATAATGTGTGAAGAGAATCATGGTTGCAAATATACAACACTGCAAAAAGTTTGTTTAGTTTAGGACACAAACAACTTCAGAACGGTATTTATATAAAGTCAGAAGAGATATTTGAACCCTGTTAGCTGTATACTGAAAATAAATAATTTGAAACTGAAGATTAAACTATAAAAAATTTCTTTGGCACACTTGCACTTGAACGGGAGCTTATAATTTACACAAAGCATAACTACATTTTTAATATGTAAAAGGCACATTAATCATTCAAATGCTAGAGCATCCTTAGAAGAGTCACATTGCTATGTGTCAGTGTAAGAACTATTTATAGGAACACTGATTATTTTAATTTGAAAGTAAACACAAATTCTTCCAATTTAACCAAGTATTTAATAATTTAGACAATCACATCCCGCTGAAAAGTAATGTTTTTATTTCCCTAACAAATAGGCTGACCTTTAAAATGAGACGCAATCTCTCTCTTTTTTTGCCACTGGATGAGGAGATTTTATCATTTGATTGTATCTCAAGTATTTTAATTTAATTCTTTTTCCTGTGTTCTTGGAGAACCCTGCTGTGTTCCTGCTACCCTACATTTGACACAGACAGTAAATTCTAATTCAACTCATACATTTCCTAAAATTATGTACGTAATAATCCTAAAGTAAGCATTATATTTTTAAAGTAGCCTATTAGCTTATAACTGTTATCACATATCTGAAAAGGGCAGCAAGTGGGACAGTTTCACTAAAGAAAGCTGTGTACGTTCTCTTGTACCATTAAGGGGTACCAAAACGTGTGAGTGTGGAATCCGACTTCTGGGATTGCTTCAGAAACTTGGTTTTGATTTGTTGACCTGAATAGTGCAAATAACTCTTCTGTTTCCCACAAAGGAGTTTAGGAGCGAGGAAATCTCAAAAACAGAAGCACAGCAATCATTAGCAAAAAAATCCTCAAAATTTGCTTTCTGAATGGGATAGGCGTAATAAATCGGTTTTGACTTCTGGTCTTCAAAACACATACGTGTGTCACACAGTCACACTCACTGTACAGAGCAAACTCTCATCAGTCAATGCTTCTGGTCCAGCTGTGACCAGTATTGTGAATTCAAGGCAGTGAGACACTCACTGTAGCTGGCAAGGTACTTAAGAGTACATAGAATCATAGAATGGCTTAGATTGGATCAGCCTAAAGATCATCTAGTCGCAACCTCCCTGCCATGGGCAGGGACATCTTCCAGTAGACCAGATTGCTCAGGGTCCCATCCAATGTGGCCTTGAACACATCCAGGGATGGGGCATCCACAGCTTCTCTGGGCAACCTGTGCCAGTGCGTCACCACCCTCACAGTGAAAAATTTCTGCCTAGCATCTAATATAAACCTGCCCTCTTTCAGTTTAAAGCCATTACCCAGTGTCTTACCACTACATGCCCTTGTAAGCACTCCCTCTCAAGGTCTCTTCTAGCCCCACTTTAGGTACTGGAAGGTGCTACAAGTTCTGCCTGGCTTTGTACATAGTGGTTCTGCACTGGAGTCAGCTTTTAGCATGGCTTTGAATGCGTCCCCCTAAGGTGGAGGGGAATAAAAGAGGCTGTTTTTTTCACTCTTTCTTTCTAGTTTGGAGAGTTATAAAACTTGTCAGTGGCCTCGCTGCTCATATTACCCTCAGGCCAACTAGTTGTTACCTGGGTTATAATTAATTTCTGGCTTCCTGATTTAAATGTGTTACAAGTATGTGAAGTTTTTTAGAGTGCCTCTTTGGTTCCTTCTTGTGAAAGCTAAAGCAATGCAAGAAAGCAGATGTACATTTCAGAGCTTTTGACAAGGCTTTCCCAAAACTATTTTCTGTGCTTTGTTTTTCCAGCAAATACCTTAACATATGAATGAGTTGGGGCTGGGGAAATAGAGCCAAAATCTCACCAATCTGAGCACTGATTTTGCGTGTTCTTTACTCAATGATAAATGTTTTAAGCTTGGAACTATCCAAAACATGACACTGGACAAGAGGAACTGATTAAAAGATTTTTTTTGAGTTGTTTATTGTAAAAAAAAAATGCAACAATATTTTGCTTTTCAAAGCTAAAAATCAACATGCAAAGGTATAATATCATCAAGCTCACAGAATCACAGAATAGTTAGGGTTGGAAGGGAAGTGCTTCCTTCCCCACAAAGGTGGATCATCACAGAGGCCTCCAGAAATCATCTAGTCCAACCCCTCTGCCAAGGCAGGGTCACCCAGAGCAGGTTACACAGGAACACATCCAGGTCTATATTCCTTAAGTGGACTTGCCTCTGAACCAGCATGCTATGTTTGAAAATCTCTGAAAAAGGCAGTGAAATTTGTCTCAGCTACGACTTCAATGCAATCAATCTTTGCCCTCCATATTACACTTCTGTTTATAAAATCTGAAAAAAACTTCTTTTTCTGTAAGATTGAAGAAAATATTAGTGAAGAGAGAATAAACTAAAGTCTCCTCCCTTCCATTTCCCACCAGAATATTTACCTTTTTTTTTGTTGCTCTGGTTATAATTCTGAGTGAGAGTGTGTGAGACTTACAGTTCTTTGAGGATAGGTTTTCTAACCCTAATAATTTTAATTTAAAATTGACTTAGCTAAATGTGAGACTTCTGTATAGAACAACATTCTCACGTGTCAGTCTAGAATTTAGTTTTGTTCTTTGAAGTGCCATTTAAATATACTATTTTAATCATGTTTTAAACATCTTGATTATGATTAAGATCATTAAGTTTAATTTTAAGTTTCCTTTATTTTCTTCCCAAAAATAGTTTCACTCTCATTCATTTTCATAAACATTAAACCAAATGCAACCTTTGCAGTAAACCTAGAATTTCTGCTTCAGTAAACTAAAAAGAAGAACAAAATAATTTCCTGGAAAGGGAAGAAAAAAAAAGGAACACACAGAAGGTACATACATTGGGACAGATTCTTATTATATACTTTAGAAATAACTTTATTGTAATGGCATCCAGCCTATGCCTTTTGAAAGTCATCTGGTTTCTCTCCTGAAACTGGGAAGACATTAGGTGTTTATTGTTTACAGTTTAGACATTAGCTGGAAGCAAGTTGTGGAAAGAAGATCCAATTTTGCAATAGGATCCAGGATAGGTATGTCATGCTGCACTCTTCCTTTCTGCCATAGAGACATAAAGGCAAAACCTTCCAGAGCCCCAGCCAGTGGTGTGCAGGGGAAAGGGTTTAGGTGCTCTTACTGAATCATACTCCAGGGAAAGGACCTAAAACTGTTTAAATTAAAGTACTGAATTTTTGAGAGTTTCTGTGAAAACTCCCAACACAAAGTTAGTATATAGAAATGATTTATTCTGTAGTAGGTAATAATTACATCTTTAGTCATTGTTTGTGTCAAGCCTCATTACCATAAAAATTGAAATTCATTTAAGATCTGTGAAAGCTGTGGGTTAAAATTGTTTTTATTAGTTGAATAAAACTACAAGTTCTGTGGTGTTTTCAGTTGTTGTGGCTTCCATTTATTACTTTAGAAATATATGCTTCAGAGCACTGCTGTTACAAATGCTGTGTGATTGATGAGTTGATTGCAAAAGTAAGAGTATCTCAGCTAAATGTAAATTGAAACAGTAGCATTTAAAAAGAAATTAAGTATGGATGGTAAAAGTAGGTAAGAATTTAACATTTAAATAAAAATTAATTTCCTTTTAAATGAAAATACTTTATAAAAATTGAATTTTCCTTTTTTCATTTAAACAGTTCAAACCCAGAAGAAATACTGCTGAATAAAATGTCTAATTTTTTTACTATCTGTGTTCTAAGAATAGTAGTGTAGGTCTTACTTTTAAAATGAGACTTTTGTTTAAAAAGCAAGGAACTACACACATCTGATTATTTTTTTCTGATATGAATTTGATAGGCTGCATGATACTTGATTTAATCTCAGATTGAAATGGAGTCAAATTTATTTTGAAAGGCTTATTTTTATACGTTTCAATAAAAACCAAAGGACAAAAAACTGTTTAAAGAAAAGAAAAGGAAAAAATTTTATCGACAAACCTCATTGCCACTCTCTATGGTTTCCTGGAATTATCTGTCTGGTAATGCCAATATTTGGTTCATGCCTAACTACTGTTCTTCATCTGCAGGGGTAATTACAAAATTTCTTTATTTCCCTGCGCAGCAAGTTCAAACTGATGTATCCCACACCTCCAGATAGGCCATGCATTCTTCTTAGTCACCTCCTCCCTTATTAATGTAAATACATAACTCTTCTAGATAACAACCTCAGAATTGTAGAGAAATGGATCTGATGGATGGATTTTGACTATTCAGTGGATAAGGAATTGGCTAGATGGACACAGACAGAGACATGTGGTCAACGGTTCTATGTCCAGATGGAAGCTGGTGACGAGTGACGTCCCTCAGGGCTGTGTCTTGCGGTGGGTACTCTTCAATATCTTCATCAATGACACAGAGAGTGAGATCGAGTGCACCCTCTGCAAGTCTGCAGACGACACAAAGCTGAGCAGTTCAGTTGACACAACAGAAGAAAGGAATGATATCCAGAGGGACCAGGACAAACACGAAAAGTGGGCCCACAAGAACTTCATGAAGGTTAAAAAGTCTAAGTGAAAGGTGCTACACTTGGGTAAGGGCAATCCCAGAAATGAGTACAGACTGGAAAAAGCAGTCATTGAGAGCAGTTCTGTGGAGAAGTACTTGGAGGTTCTTGTGGATAAAGTGCTGAACGTGAGTCAACCGTGTGAGCTTGCAGCTGAGAAAACCAGCCACATTCTGGCCTGCATCAAAAGAGATGTGGCCAGCAGGTCAGCAGGGCAAGGGAGGTGAGTCTGCCCCTCTCCTCTGCCCTTGTGAGACCCCATCTGCAGTCCTGCATCCTGGGGTCCTCAGCACAAGAAAGATGTTGAGATGGTGGGAAAGATGAGTCCAGCAGAGGGACACAAAGATGATCAGAGGGATGGAGAACCTCTCCTATGAAGATGTTTTCTCAGTATGTGTTAAGAGACATTAGTTTTTTCATAGGAGGGCTATTTTCAGGTGGTTTCTAAGCATTCAATACTTTTCAATTAAGAGAAGTTCAAGCTTTGTCATTAGATTAGTCTTAAGAAGAAGAATTATTTCCAGCTTTTGCCTTTACAAAAAAAAAAAAACCTACAAAAATAATTCCACAGTTCAGATCCACAGTTTTAGTTTATGAACTGTGAGGAATCCACTGATCTGTTATATACTATTTTTATTTGGTGGTTATATGATACAATCTGATATGCTCATGAAGAGACAAGGGGGGAAAAGTTTTGTTATTGTAACCATATCCTATTTCAAAAGAAGTACAAAAAAGGGTGAGTGAGGGAATAATTTCATCTTCTTATTTTCTAACTTTGTGATTGTTAGGATAAGAAAATATGATTCTTTGTACTCCAGATTGGTAGATTAGTTCTTATTTAAAAATTTGCTATCTTGGCTGCTGTAACCAACCAGATGTTCTCCAACTGGTATTTCAGATGATTCCATGAAATATATTGAGTACCTACATATAATTCAAACAAAACATAAAAGTTTTGTTTGAAATAAACTGACTATTAATATATTTCTGAGTAAGTACAACAACATAATAGGATAAGTGAGTAGAAATGGAAAAGAAACTAATTCAGTTGAGGAACACAGTGTATGCTTTAACAAAGAGTACTGGGAAGTGTATCTAGAGAGATAGAGGACTTTACATTAAGTGAAATTTTAAAACTGAAATTAGTTGAAGATTAGTTGTGTTCTGAAGTACCACACTATAACTGTATCAGAAATTAGGGTCACAGTGCAAGAATAAATGAATGTAATTATTTTGCCTGTTTTATGTCGTAGATCAGAATACAGAATACACTTCTGCCTGATTCTGACTAAACATTAAGGTAGCTGATGATTTTTTTATAAGTATTTGCAATTCCATTTTTCTGAACTCTCTTTGAAGTTTCTTCACTTGTATTTGAAACATTCGAGTTCTATAGAAAGTTGTCGCTACCCCATAGCATCAAGTATGCTGTAGTTTGAGTTTGGCTTTTTTAGATAACCTTCTTTTAATGAAGTAGATCTACATATTGGTGTAAACTCAGCCTAAGAAAGCTATCAGTCTTGCAATGCATAGCATATTTGTCAAGGATTTGTACTTTGTTGGTAAAAGGGTCCTTGATTCAAAGCTGAGATTTTCTTCTGTGGCTTTTTTAAGCCTTAAGAGCTCCTCTGGGCTTTGCCTACTACACTGATAGCACTGCATACACAAGAAGAAGAACAGCTAGAAGACCATCGCCTTCTGATCAGTAGTTTGAAAACCAAACCACGGAGTAGCTAGTGTTTCACTGTTGTGTAAGATCCTTTTCCAGAATATCATCTTTGATTTATTAGTTTTCTTTAAAATAAAAGAGAAATTCCAGATGCAAACTTTAATTTTATTATTCAAAATGCTGATCAACTACAGACTCCTAAGATGTATATGCCTATGTCAAGAGAATACTTTGTTTAATAGCTGGTTATATAAAACTAAATATTATTAAATAGGAAGGCAGGAATTTCAAACAGAACTACTGAAGAATGCTAATTGCAAGAATGGTACATTATAAGGACCAAAATAGTAGCAAAATACACAAAGAATCATAATGGAAAATACCAGTATAGAAATATTAGATCCTTTTTAAAGTCCTTGAGGAGAGATGATTGTACTTGATGTTAGACTAGTACTTTTGGCAGTCTTACTTTTTTTATGTGGGGAGAGAAAGGGTAAGGGATGAAAACTAGTGTACCTTAAACTTCCTTTGTGCCTTCATCTTCATCGGAAAGCTGCACCCAGCTTTTGCTAGTGTAATAATTTATTTGCTTGTTAAGTATTGCAAATAAGCTGTCCTGGTGCACATAAAAAAGAATCACATTTCAGATACCTTATTAAGCAAATTAAACTCAGCAGAAAACAGATAAATAATTTGTAATACGATAATATGTGTGATGTTATTAGCCGAAAATGACAAGGAAATACTTTATTTTTATTATTTATTTCTGTATAGAGTAGCAAATTATAATTAGTACTGGATTCTTAAGACTAGTTTAGTGATTTGTATATTGATGTTGCTTATACACTGGTCAGGACTGTTACAGGTCAGTAACTGAAGTGTTATCAGGCAAACCATCTTGTTCTCAATTAGTTGGAGCTCTCTGAAAAACTTGTAGTTGGATTCTTAGGCTTAGTCTTAAAAGAACACCATCTGTTGACAAAGACAAAAAGGAAAAGCTATTATGCAACAACACAAAATAAATTCTTCCTAAGTATTTTTGGAGAATGGAAGGAAATACATTTAAAGTGCTGTGACAACATACAATGGCAGTTGTGCTAATTGCAAAAGGGAAGTAATATTGCTAACGTGTTCCTTACAAGATCAGTGGTGCCAGCTTTTCAGCTACTCTCTTTAATTATGCCTCAGGTTAATAAACCAAAAGAAATAATGAAAATAGACAACATTATTGACTAGTAATTCCTAAGCATTAGGCTAAAGGGTTTCATTTTTTTCTGTTGGGAAAAGAAAAAAGAAAATTTTAATCACGTTTGGTTTAGAATGTGGTTTGAATATATACTCAATTTGCTTTTATGTTCAAATCTTACTTTTGTTTCATGGGTAGAAATATTATGGAATTTATATTATATATTTTGTATTTATTTCCCTCAGGACCAGACTAAAGATAGAGATCAAAAAATGAACAAAATACTTGTATTTTCATTGAATCCCATAGGTACATTGTCATGTGGTGCAGAAGGACCTAGAAGAAAATTTGTTTTATTGCCATTCTAGATAGAACTTTAAAAATCTTGACTTTCCAATGTATTCTAATAAAAAAAATTAATTTAAAATACAATAGCTATGATGTTTGAGGTATTTAGTGGTTTTTTATGTTTTTCCACACTCAAGTGAAAGGCCAAAATCCTAGTTGTGACAATCTCCTAATTTCTAAATAAGAAGACATAATTTGGTTTTGTTTTGGGGTTTTTTTTGTGTGTGTTTCGATTTGCTCGGGGTTTTTTTCAAATTTCCTCTAAATACCCTCTGAGAGCTCTCTATATTCAAAGAAGAACATTGATATTCTATACTCTTTCCAAAGGAAGCTGCTAATTGTGTCTATTACCTGTGTCTATTGTTTTCCAATATTTTCCATGACTATGCTCTGAAATGTGATTCAATAGCTGACCAAACCGTAATGCCTCTTCCAAACCAGGGCTTTACTTTTGCAAGGAACTGTATCCTAACTCAATAATACCACATATATCAAGCTCTTCTCAAAAATAGTTAGATATTTTTCCCATTTCATTACTTTCAATAGTCTGTTTTAAAACCTGGACCATTCATACAACTGCTTGTAGCTTTGCCAATCTCTAACCATTTGGCTGCTGTTTTACATGGAGTATGCTTCCCTAAGGCTAACTGTTTCTGGAGATGTTTCAAATAAAATAGTTCAGCTGTTTCCAGGAAGGGCTAACAAAAATTATATTGCTTTGGCCATACATATTCATAAGAGGCCATTCTGGTTACTTCTCTCCCATTTCTGGATTGGAAGCATAAACAATTCAGATCATTCTATCCACATTTAGTAAACACTATTTTACTTAGGAATTTTTTAAATGAAGTATCAAGGAAACAGCTTGATGATGCTAAATGAGCACCATTCCATAAAAACCAGTCAACCCAAACAACTTTTCCTTTCCTTTCCTTTCCTTTCCTTTCCTTTCCTTTCCTTTCCTTTCCTTTCCTTTCCTTTCCTTTCCTTTCCTTTCCTTTCCTTTCCTTTCCTT
>VWZW01003916.1:4673689-4735840 GCA_013397115.1 Edolisoma coerulescens | reverse complement strand
CCCTTCCCTTTTTCCTTTCCTCATAGAATTATTGAACAGTTTTCTTAGCATTTGTTCCAGGACAAAACACATACCTCGATATCCATATCTGTGGATAGAATCTATTTTCCAGGTACCTTTACACATAATTAAATACACAAAACACAACAAATATTTGAGGAACAATATTTCTGGTTATATATTTGTCCTGTGTGGCACATCTATGCAAAATACTTATATTTACTGTACTCTCCCATTGCCACAAGGGCTTACTGCCTACTCATGCTCAACATGTTGTATACCAGGACCCTCAGGCCTGTTTTATGCAAAAGTCCTTCCTAACCAGTTGTTCCCCAGCAGGTACTGTCACACGGGATTGTTTTGTCCCAGATCTTAGCATTTGTCTTTGCAGGAATTCATTAATACTTTGCCAGAAACTTTTCCAACCTGTTAAGATCACAGCCTTACCCTCCAGCATATCAAATGTTACCCAGTTGGGTATCAGCTACGAGCATTTGAAAGGTCCCTTCTGTCACATCACCTTGGTCACTATTGAAGGTGTTTAACAGCACCAGCACCCTGACCAGTGCCAGTGGTAATTGGACATCAGCCCATCTTCCTGCTGCTGATCACAGTCTTATCAGTTAAGATGTACAGTGAGTTTCCCACATACCATTCTTTGTTTTACTACCAAAATCACAGCTTTGTAGCTTGATTGCAAGGACACATGGAGATACTAAATGGAAAGCCTTTCTAACATCACAATAAATGATATCCACAGTACTTTCCTCTTCCATTGAGGCAGTTGTCTCATCAGAGAAGCCAAAACATTTGATCAGTCCTGGATATGTAATGTGCTAGAAGGGCAGAAAAATTGATGTACATTACATACATAAAATCTAATTATATGTTATGGACGTTTCCATTGAAAAAACAGAAAATACTCTTATAATATTCCTTTATAATGGCTATTATAGTCAGTAATCTCATACAGGGAAATTTACTTCCCTAGCAAATGTGAGTTCGAGACAGTATAAGAAACCTCGTAAAAAAAAAAAAATATATATATATATATATATATATATAAAGGGATCCATACAAAAAAGTTTAAAAGTCCTTTACCAAAAACATTCAGATAGAGCTCCTCAGATTAAATAAAAAAGCATAGCCATTACCTGAAAGGAACATATAACTAGCATCTTGTATATTCCATTGAAATAAAAGATTCTTAGTCCTCATGTATCTGTAAATTTTAGAATGCTAGCAAAAGATAATTTTTCTTAGTTCATATTTCAAATTTAAGTATCACCTAAAATGCTAATTAATTATAGTCATACCACACTAGAGAATGGACTGTAAATTTAGAAACCATGGGTCCAAAATAAAATGCATTTTCTAGATCCCAATGTTTATTTGGATTAACATTACTTTTGAGTATTAGTTATTATAAATATTATGCTGCTATGTGTTATAAATATTATTGCTGTTGAATGTTAATTTTATTAATATTCTTTTACTAATATTAGAGTACAAGTGTTTCTGTTTATTAATATCAATATCACTATGAACTGGTTTTGATACTGAGAGATGTTTACAGGTATTTTAAGAAGCCTCTAAACTTTGTGAGATATTATAGGTCTTGTAAATCTTTTAGTCAAAGTTTGGAAAAAAAAGAGAAATATCAAAAGAAGAAACAAAGAAAATTTTCATTGGCAAGAGTCTGCAGAAGCAATAAACTAGCAATAAACTGAAGAAAAGTTCTTCACCCAGAAGGTTAATCAACACATCAAATGTACATACAATGCCCATTACATAGTCAAATGCTTTGCTGAGAGGGCAGATGGGAGTTCAGGTAATTACCTTGTCCCAGGTGAGTCCCTTGTCCCAAATGAGTTTGATGTCTTATCTATTCAGAGACAGGATGAGGAGCTCCTAAACCACCCAGGGACTGAAGTGCACTGTGTGCACACAGTCTGGTATCCATGATGCTGTAACACTGAATGACAGATAATTACAGGAAAACCTTGATTCTTATCCTTATAGCTCACTTATGACTTTACTAGCATGCTGAAATTTACAAAAACATGAAGTTTTAAGTGATGGTGCAGTGTTTGGGGCATCCTATTGCAAGCTATTTCCAGAATGCTGTAGGGCAAGACTGGACTTGGTTTGGCTATTCAGTGTCAAATGTTATCCTAACAAGCTTTGTACCCTTTAAAAATGCTCAATTGTTTGATTTTGCAACACCATTATTTCCATTCTGTGAAAATATCCTTTAATTCAGACTTTTTGAAAGAAGAGATTTTCGTCTTAGGGTTAAAGTTGTGTCACTTATGACACAGTGGTGGCCCAGGGCAAAACACTGTTGTAGTGCGTGCCATGACATTTTTTAGTGGATGCCATTCAACCTCAGGGACAGAGAGCTGCCCCAACTCCTGTCTTATTTTGTAACAGAGGCATAGATAGCAGTTACAGTCTTTTCACTTCTGGAGGACAAGACTTTTGGTTACTGTTAGGATGGCTCAGAAAACCCTCAGATTGCAGTAAAAGACACTGGCAGGGAACTGCTCCCCTTCAAATCTTATTATGTATTTACTGCGCAAATAGACCTTTATTCCTTGTATGATGAAATTTTATATGTTGCTGATTTCTTCTTTATCCATGAATTGTTGTTACTATGAGTGAGATGTTTTGAGCTTTCAACCTGCATTCAGTCAAGAATCTCAATTTTTAGCTATTCTTTGAAAATATTGGCTGAAAGCCTCAGGAATCTTTTGAATGAAAACTGCTATGTAAATGTGAGCTCATTCATATGCTCTTATAAGTATATTAGAAACGATAAGAAATAGTAATTTCCTGTCTGCATTTCATTATTATTTTACTTAGGTGACCATACTTTTTTAAAAATTAAGTACTCACCATTAATGTAAAACTAATATCAAAATCAAGATTGCTAGTACTTTGCTCTGTTATATGATGTCCTTCTGATCTTCCCTTAGTCTCTTGTTGAATTTTGTGAAAATTTACAGTTTTCTAAATTTAAAATATTGTTGCACAAAATAATGATTTCTTACTAAAATTCCAGATGAAGTTTCTCATATTTCATAAAAAAGTCTATTTTCTTTTATGCCTTATGTACTCAGGGATCAATCTGAAGTGATTTTGATAACAGCTTGAATTAACTGAACTGGAACTGTTGCTCACAACAGTTGACCTCAACACTTCTCAGAGGATTTTTTTGTTTTGTTTCTGAGTGTGTTGCTAAGTTGGTAGAATATGGAGAAAATTTCATATCAAAAACTGCATGATTGCTTCTGAAAGCCAGTGATGGGAACAAAATGATTTGCACACTACAATTTTCAAATAGTATCGTGATCAAAAATATTTGAACTGTTGTCAAGGAAAAGCCCTCTGAAGACAAGTATTTTGAGTTGAAATCCGTTGCAATGCATCTGGCCCTTTACCTGGTGTAGCAAATTCAAAACTGAAGATATATCATTTCCTCGTGTTCATCAATTAGTTCATGAACACTGAATTTTTATATCTATAGTCATTGCCTGGCAGCTAAACATTCATTCAACAGAGGTTTTATACATTCTGAGAACAGATTTCCAACTGCTGATGATTCTGCTGATATCAAGGTATTTAGAATGGAAGATGTTTATCTTGCTTAGCATCTTGCACATAGTAGTAGACTCAATCATCTGGGTAACTCAGATAAGATTCTTATATCAAGCTTTTTGAAAGTGACTAATTATTTTGGATGAACCCATGGTAAATCCACACATACCCTGGCTTTGTTTTTTTAAAATTTTTTTTCTAGCTTTTTTTTCAGGAACTGCTGAGTAGTCTCTTTCACTGAAGGTCAAGACAGAGCTCCAGAGCTTCAGATCAGAGCCTGAAAATTTGCTAATAAATTCTCAGGATGCTAGTTAAAAAGAATTACAATTAATTTAGTGTGAAAAGAACAGGTGAGAGAAAAAAGTCTTAAGATCATGTGGGGAAATCAACAGTTTAACACAGAATAAAAAGTAAAAGGAGGTCAATATAAAAAGTACACTAAAAGGAGAAGAAATATAATGCAAACTAGATGGTGAATTAATGTTCAAAACACATATTTATTCACACTGCATAGAAAGCTTTGCCTCTGCCATTTCTATTCAACAATATTTTAATGTATTGCAGTGTTCACATAATGCAGTCTGGACTCTTAGGGTTCAAGATTAAGCCACATGACATGGAGAGAATAAAGACCTGAAAGAAGAGACTATCTTACAGAAGTGCCTAATCCTGGTCGAGTTTTTTCTCCTAAGCACTTTGGGAAGTAGTAGATGAAAAGGCAAAATAAATTATTTTACTACTTTTGATCTAACACCTCTTAAAAATTCAGCAGGAAAAAAAAAACCACATGCAAAATTATGTCAGCTGTCACAAAATTTAGTAATTTTCTTCTAGAGCTAGGATCATGGTGTTCCAACAAATTGTTTCGAGCCTAAAAGAGTTGAACCGCTAGACAACACAGATAGAAAGAATCTGTTTTTTTAAAAGAGCAATTCAAAATGCAAAACTGATGTGGGGGCTTTGAGTATTTCTCTGAGAGACTATCTCTCTAAGGACTACAGAAATCCTTGGAAGACTTATCTCCTTAACAAATTTAGTTTGTAATTTCTTTCTGCAGGGAATATTCTTAATAGCAACAAAAGTATGAATTATTCATTAAACTTCCATCACTGTCAATATATTCCAATACCTGTCTTCCAACCTTTGACACTCCGAGAAATAATTTACTGAGAACATTCTCTTTTGAAGAACCAGAGTTTAGTTTAGTTTAGCAAATCACATAAATATAAACCTTATTTTACATCTTTCAGTCAGCATTACCTATATGTAAGGATTAGCACAATATTGAATTTTGCATCACACACTTTCTTGGATTAAAGAGGAAAGCATTTGGAGCCTCCTAGAAAAGAGTCTTATAAAATGATAACAGAGGAATACACATATGTAAATGTTTACTTGAAAAATATATTTTTGTTGCAGCAAAGAACTCAGTTTCAGTCTGAATTTCCATATTGTTCAATAAAGCTTTGAAATTTGTTATAAATTTACAATTTATAAATGCAAGAATCAAGTACAATTCCATGTGTTATAGCAGTATTATCCAGTTGACATGCAAGGAAACCCAGATATGAGACCCAAGTGTTTGAAATAATGTGCATGTTTGTGATCAGCACCTTTAATCCAGCTTGATAAAGCCAAATCTGGATATTAAATATTTTGGCTGAATAATAATTTTTTAATTAGCGGAAGGACTTTTTTTTGTATATGACTTTATTATCAAATTGTTCACATTATTCTTTGTAAATATCTGAAGGCAGAGAGCAGTGGCAGTAGCTTCAGATCTACGGTAGCAATTTAATCACACACAGATTGAGAAAAACTTAATAAAAACTTTATGGTAGATGAGATTTTGTTCATTTTTCATAAAATGCACGTTCAGTGCAGCTACAATTGATACCTCATTGTGCTGGTTTTGGCCAGAACAGGGTTAATTTTTTGCAGTAGCTGGGAGGGGGGGTGGCTGAGGGCATGTGGCCAGGCTTGTATCATTATCTGATATGACCTCCAGTCAGTGCCAGGGTCGGGGCAAACGGACTTTCCCTTCCAGTGGAGAAGGTGGAACTCCAGTATGTTTGTTTAGTTCAGGGGTTTTTCTGTGTAAATCATTTGTCTTACACCTTTCGTTATTACTATTGTTGCCATTACTGTTCATTTTCTTATCTCATTGCTGTTTCTGTAAATTGTTTCTATCTCAACTTGTCATCTTCAGCTTTTGTGGCTTCCATTGGAGCAGGGAGGGGAGTGTCATGTGGACTTTTTAGTTGGAGTACTAAATTGGAGAATACCATTCCTAAAGCATGACACTCAAAAAATCCGCTTTAACAGGCATCTCATAGAAGAATTCAAGGATCTTCCAGCTTTCCTGAAATTCTGCTGAAAAGTAGACTAAGATTATTTGTCAAAAAATACTATGTGTACGGGTTTGCTTTTTGGATATGTTTTGTTTTCATTTGGTTGGTTGGGTTTTTTTCTTTTAATAACAGGATTTCAGATAGAAAAGGAAAGTGAAGGTAAAATTTGAAGCTTGGGTAGTGGAAGGAGAAGTACTCGTAGAAGGCATTGGAAGTCAGTACCAAAAAGAAAAAACACTTAACTAAAACACACACAGAAATCCCAACCATTCAACTCATCTAATAAAGTACAATGTATCTGAATAGTTCAGACTTCAAATTCCTCAGTAGTGAAAATAATGTTCAGAAGTATTTTTCTTCCACATAATTACTTTGGCAGGGAGGGAGGCTATTTAGCTAGAGCTTTGAGAGAAGTTTAACACAGAACTTTAAACTGCTTGAATTGTTCTATGTTTTGATATGTGATGAGAATTTTTAATCAGTATTTTATTAATATGTGGCGGTCATTGCCTTTATATGCTTCTAGAGATTAATATTAGAGTTAATGTGTGTCACTTTGTCCTCATTACTTCAACTGGGATGTGTGATCTTTGGGGAACGTACGTTTTGGGGTTTTTTTCCATTTCAAGTTTGATACATTCTCAGTGAGTTGAGCGAAATAAATAAGATTTTTTCTTTCATTGGCTTCCATTACAGAAGACTGAACCTTGGCAGTTTGTCTTTTCTGAAACTTCATCCAGAAGCTTTTCCTATGGAAAAGATTCCATTCCATACGCAAAATTATTTCTTTACATATTATGCACGTTTGACCAACCATTATTGTTAGCAAGTGGAGGAACGGATATCTAAAAATAAAGCAGAAAAGCCTATATATGTTGTTACATAATGGAAAATCACATTGAGGTAACCCCACTTACAGCACTAAAGAAACTTTTGACATGTGGAGATGTTCATGTGAGGAATACTTCAAAATCTCTGGAGATTTTGAACTCTTTCCTGCCCTTCATAAACATGAAGCTAAGACTTATCATTTTGGGGGTGTCTGGGAGAAGAAAATAAAAAAATAAAAAAAAGAAGGAAATAAATTATGAGTATCACTAAGAAAAAAAAGAAATGCTAAGACACCCAGATGAGGGGATATTCCCCAAATGACCCAGTGTCATATCTAAGTCCTTTCTAATATTTATTTTTTTTCCCCTTTCTCAGATGAGAATCAGTCTTTCCAAAATGACCAGCTCTTTTGCAGGTATGAAGAGTTCTTTTACTCTTAGGTCTTTTTAACATGCATAAGCAACTGGATTTTCTCTGGAGCTGGTAGTTAAATCAAATCCCTGAACACCAGGTCACCTAATGAATTTCCCTTACTCTTTCTATCTTCACATATTTAGGAAGTGCAGCAGGACATTCATTCTAGTATAACAAGTGACTACAGCTTCCAGTAGCTCTGTGAAACCTAAATGCAACATACTGGAATCGAAGAAGGAACTTTCTCACTCCCAAATTAACAGTTCAGTCTTACACTACAGTTTTATGTTAGTCCTTTTCTGTCCCTATAAAGATCTATCAAGCTAGCAACAAAGTAAGTACATGCAGTATGGCAAAGAACATCATCCTTTGAAGCTATCAGAATATTACATTAATGTGCAGCTCTTTTCCAATTTCAGCACCATTTATAGGTGTACTTAAACTGAAGGATTAGGATAACTTCTTGAGTTTCAGTGTCACTCAAGACATCAAAATAGTCTTTGCCTCTGACATAGAAAAGGATCAAACATGTCTCTGCTGTTTCTGACTGTTTGTTTAATAATTTCTTAAAGATCTCCCATAATGAGCACTCTACAACTTCTCAAGCAATCTCCTTCTACGTCTCACCAGCATTACCAATAGAAAGGTTTTTTCCCCTAATGTTTTATTTATAGGTATCTTTTCTGTAGTTTAAATTTATATTTTTTTGTCTTTTCCACTATAAATATGAAAAAAATGAACCATTCACAGGAGCCTTTTACATGCTTCAGAGCAGTTTTCATATCCCCTCTTGATCTTTTTTAGGATAACAGTTTTCAGACAGCATGTTTTGATCATTTTTATCAATCTCTTGTCCAATTTTCTTAGTAAGTCCCTATCTTTCTATATTACGTTATTTGTGTCTCACCAATGTTGAATGAAGCAGAAAGATTACTTTATGTTCCTGCATACTGTACTGTTGTGTACAAAGCCCAGCATAGCTTTTCAACAACATCATTTCATTTGTCAGCTTGTTTACAGGTTTGATCTGCTCTAAGCATTGGATTCTATTTAGCTAATTTTTCACCATCTTGTGTTTGCTCAGTCTTCCCTCCTACATGTGGTATCTTGCATTTTTCTTTCTATTGAATAACATAATGTAGTACATGCATCATTGTGTTTGGTCTTGGTTTTATTTATTTCTTCCCCTCTGCATGCCTCCTTCCACCTAATGCTGTTACTATCTAATGTAAAAGAATTAGGATTTGTCCAGCCTTGTTCTTAATAAATCTCTATTTTCTTTTCCTTAGTTCCTTATCACATTTGAAATATTTAAAGGTGAGGTTTTTTCTTGTTGTTTATTTGTTTGTTTGTTTATTTCTAATTTAAAATGCTACCTAGCATTTCTTTCAAAATTTAAATTAATATCAGGAGTCTGTTAAATATCCCATATGCTCTTTTTAAAAATACATAATTTATGTCTTTTTTCTGACTCCTTTGGAAATTCACTTGTCCTACAAAAGTTTGTGAACAAAATCACTGGAAAACTGCGTTTCACAAGACCATAGAATCAAAGAATTATAGCATCATAGAACAGACCAAGTTGGAAGAAACCTCAAACTATTATCTGGTCAAACCATTCATGAGAACAGAAGCCTTCATGAGAGCAACACCCTGTTCAATCACATCTTGAAAAACTCCATTGACAGGACCTCTGTACCCTTTCACCAAATGATTGTTCTTACTATAGAAAATAATTTCTTTATGTAGGGTTGAAACCTCCCCCAGGGCAACTTTCACCTGTTGTCCTCAGTTATCTCCATGTGCCTCCTGGGGAAGAGGGAGCCTCCTTTTTGTAGCTGCTCTTTAAGAACTGGAATGCTGTAAGTGGATCTGTACTGAGGCTTCCCTTCTCCTGGAAGAAAATACCTAACACTTTTAGTTATTCCTCACTGGGCATGTTCTCCAGATGTTCAACCATCTTTGTGGTCCTCCTTTGGACCTCCCTTAGTCTAGCCATGCCTTTCTCTAAATTTCATCAGCCAGATGCCTAAATGTCGTACAATGAAATGGCTAGTCAATTTGAATACATTGAATTTATCCAACTAACCCCTCTAACCCACTCTGTTATTATTTTTTTTGTTGTATTTCTTTCTGAAACTGAAAATAATTGTCATAGCTGAGTTCAGTTAGCTTTTAAATTTAAAAAAAAATGGGAAAATTAGTTCATATATTTGGTATTAATTATCAATAGCTTTCCTTCTTCACTGAGTGGCACATGAGCCCACTTCTAGCTTTCCCTCCTGCTACTAATTGGCTTCTGGTTACTGTTCCATCTTTGTGCCTCATTTGATTTTTTCTCTCAAGCTCATAGTAAACATTTGCAATCATCTTTTTAATCTTTGTGACTGAGTTGTATACTGAACTCATCTTTTGTTTGAATACTCTTTTATTATGCTTTCAAAATTTATTCCAGATTTGTTTCCTTAGATGGATCCATCATAACAATTTTCAAATAAATGGACTAAGTTTATTGAAGTATATAATCAGACTTTTGAAAATTATTATTGTGATGCAATTCTATCTGTGTTAAATTCCATGAAAGTGCTCATTTTATTGTCACCATCATCCAAATAACCCTTCACTCTGAAATTCTCAAGTGTGCCCTCCCAGGTGGTACATCTACTTTGTAGAAAACAACATCTTGTTGTCCTAATCAAAGTGACTATTGAAAGTCTTTAAAAAGTGCATTTCCAGAGCTTGCTGGAAAATCCATTCTCTTCTCAGTACACACTCAGGTAAACTACTTTCTCTCTTTGTCACCTTCTGCCTTCAATGACTTCTGCCTTCAAGTTTAGAACTCACAAAGCTGGACATTGTACAGCAGTTTGGCTGACTGCCTTTTTAGGGAGATTTGATATATGACATACTAGATGTTTGGAATAAGATGTACGTTATATTTCCATCACAGTTGTCAGAACTCATCTCTGAGATGTATGGATCTGTAACATACAGGGCATGCCAACTAAAGATTGAAATGCCTAGACAGTCAGGCAGGAAAACTGAAAAGTTTTGTATTTTGGGATAGCTTATCTTTGGTCTAATTTCAGTATAATCACTTTCATAAGTGCAGATGACACTGACAAGTTTACAAATGTTTTAAAAATGAAAGGTCTTTTCTGCTTTAACTTTTGTATGTTTTACCTATGTCAGCTGGTCAAACAAAGAATATTAATTTTTATATATATTACCTGTTAAGGGAGGGTGTTTTTAATTATTATTATTGACAATATTGTAAGAATTAACCTTTAATCATTAATTAGGTGATATGTATGGGTGAAAAACATGTATGCATTTCATGCTAAGACCATTTTGGTCAGCTGAGACTTCTGCAGTGCACATTTTTCTGGATCAGCGATGAACAAAGTCATAGTAGCAGCAAATCCTAAGAAGTGGAAAGGGGAAGGAATGTGAGAAGACAATCACTTGACTGTAGCAGTATCCTAAAAGATTGTAAGACTTCAGGCTGTTATTCACTATAGCTGCTAAGACTCCACAGATACTATCTCTCATAGCATGTTAACCAACAAGAACAATAATGTGTTCCATTTAATATGTTCCTTAAGATCTGAATAAAATTGTGAACAGAAAGTTCGTGCCAAGAAAAGACTGCCAGCAAAGCTGGGACAAATAAATTTCCTATGGAGAGAAAGCTAGTTTCTCATTGCTGGCTAATCTATGTGCCAGACAAACAGTTTACAAAACTAGGTTTAGTTTTTTCATGCTTCTGAATTGCCTGGCCTAGAGATGGGTACTTGGTTCCTGGTGTACTATCCTGTGTCTAAGTGTTCCCAAACCAAATGGCTATTCTGGCAGTAGGGTGTGACCTCATTTGACAGTGTCTTTGCCACGCATTTTTGTCTGTTTCCATGCATCCTGTGTCTTGGCAGAAGCAACTGTTAAAGCAGCTACAACTAAAGCAGACCCAATGTTTCTTTTTATATAGCTGAAGGAGACCAATTATATGAGGAAACTGAACCTAGCATAGAGATTGCCGCTTATTCCCCTTCTGCAGGGAGAGACATAGGTAACTTATGGCAATGCTTCAATTCCTCAATATCCCTTCTCACAAAAGACCAACAAAAAGCATTTCTGTGAGAGGTAAGAGATTCAAATTCCAATTGCTATCACAGTCTAATTCATACATCAAATTGTAGTTGCAGAAACAACCGGACTCCTTAGCATATCAGTTTGAGGTCTGCTCTGCTGTTGGGTAGTCTTTGGTCCTTTTTTTTTTTCCTTTTTCCCTGGTGAAAAAAGATAAATGTCTCTGTTTATTCCATTGAAAAAACACATTGCAATACTTCAGAATTGTTTATGAAATAGGATTCTTATCCTCAGATCAGCTGGGTAGGTTTCTCAAACTGATTGTGTTTGATCTTTCCTCTCTCACCATATTTTGGAAAGGTTTATTTTCTTCATTATTTTCTTAGGATGAAAATAATAGGAAATTTAAACAAAGAAAATCAAGAAAAGGGCATGGATTTCTCTCTGGCAAGTTGTTCTGGCACTAAATTTTTTCAAGAAGTCTTGACAAGAGGCATTCTTTACTACAGTAACCAGCGCCAAGTCCTATCTATTCTCGGGTCTGTGGCTGCAATAAGATGCTGATGCTGATCACAGAATATTCTGAGTTGGAAGAGACCCACAAGGATCATCAAGTCCAACTCTTAAGTGAATGGCCCGTACAGGGATCAAACCCACAGCCTTGGCATTATTAGCACCATGCTCTAACCAAGAGGTAAGCCTTGGCACACTGACAAATAAAAATTAAAGTAGTAGCAGAGCAAATTCCTTTCTTAAACACTTGTCACTTCCAGCTGGCAAGGAGTCGTAGTCCTAATGAGAAAACAGGATTTAAATGTAATGAAGCTCCCTGGTTTCAGTTGTTTACTTTCAAAAGGTCTCATTCTGCAGAGTGCTTGTTTTCAGTTCCAAGTTTTAGCAAGAACTGCATGTGTCACTGTAAGGCCAGTATTATTATTTAAAAATATAAACTTTATCAAGGAAAATTATCTCAGTTCCTAAATTATCTCTGTTCATAAATCTTTATAGTAAGAGAGATACCAGTAAGAAGGGAAGTAAGCCTGCTTCAAAACCACCATTTTCTATCTTCAAAATGTCAGACATGAAATCAGGAGTTTGGCTTTCGCATTCATTAAGTAACAAGTGTTTAATTTAAATTATGAATGTTTTTAATAGTTAATTAAGTTGTTAATAAGTTCTTGAGGTTGAGAGGAGTTTGTGATTTATGTTCTTTACTGTTTAAATGTTATATGTTACTTATAGGTTCTAAACAATGTTCAAGAGTTTACATTTTATTGAAAAATCCTATGATATCCTTTTAATCTCATCCCCAAGTTTAGCTGTGCCCCAAAGGGAGGAACCTCTCACCCACGGCCAAAGGACTATTTTCAGAAGTCAGCCGTTAGCCTGTCATCAAGCTCCATGGCAACATGAATTTCAATTAGGGAGTTTCCTGCCTAAAATCCCAGTGACATCATCCAGAGATTTCACCCCTAGACACCAGCGAGCCATTGGCCGAAAGGCCGGACACCACCCTTTGGACTCAGACCAATGGGAAGGACTTTGCCTGGGCTCCCCCAGTCATCTTCCACCTGGGAGGCGGGACAGTGGGCGGTGATGGGAGGAGCCAGAGGGGTATAAAACCCTGTGCACAGCCTAGAGGGCTGCTCTTGTGCCTGCTGTTTTGGCGTGCTGTGGTGGTTGCAGCTGTGCACCTTATCTTGGGATTAGTCCAGGCAGAGCCCGGTGCTGGGGGATCCTAGGCCTGCTTCCTAAACTATTTTGCTTGGGACTAGCCCAGGCAAGACCCAGCACTGTGGGTCTTTGATTTTGGTTTATAGCCAGTTAGGCTAAAGTTGTCTCGGATCACTGCTAACCTGGATAAGTTGTTTTTTTAAGGAATTTGGCCTTTTTGTTAATAAACCAATTTGTTTTTAAACTTTTTGAGTGTGGCCTCCTTCCTGTCAAAAAGAAAATAAATATTTACTTATGAGGAAATTTTAACATTTTGGCACTTAATAGAAGCTACCATATAATTAACTTAACACAGTAAAACTAGTAAAGAAACTTATTTAAAAACTCAAAATTATTTGTTTTGATTGGAACAGCTAAATTTAAAGATACTTTTTTCTGCCTTAATATGTAAATGAACTAAAATTACAAAATGGCTCATGTTCTTATTTTTCCTCATTTCCTCCTTTCTTTAACCAACCAATCTTTTGTAAACCTTAAAGTTGCAGCAACAGCATACTGAAAAAAGCCCATGAACAGGATTGCGATCAGCATCATAAAGCCTAGCTGGAAGCTAGACACTGGTGGGATATACCAGAGATGAATACTTGCCAGTGCTGCTTAACATCACTTTAATGACACTGATGAATAACCAAGCAGGTCTTCAGTAAGTTAGCAGATAAGACAAAACTGGGAGGAGCGACTTGTGCTGCCATTTAGAGGGACCTGGAGAGGCTGGAAGAGTGAGTCAACAAGAACCTCATGAAATTATAATAACCCCATGCTGTCGTACACATTGTGTCTAATCATCTGGAAAATGACTTAGTAGAGAACAGCCTTGGGGTACTGGTGGACAAGAAATTCACCATTAGCCAGCAATGTGCCCTTGCAGCAAAGAAGGCCAGCAGCCTCCTGGGCTGCAGCAGGGAGAACATTTGCCAGCAGGTTGACTGAGGTGACGTTTCCTCTCTGCTCAGCCCTGCTTGCACACAATCTGGGTGCTGTGTCAAGGGTTTGTCACACAGACGTGTCCAACCAGGACTGAGCTCGCCAGTATGAGACACATGGACACACAGGAGTGCATCAAGTGAAGGTCTACTTAAATGATTCAGGGACTGGAGCTTGTGCCCTATAAGGAGAGGCCAAGAGCACTGCGATTGTTCAGTCTAGGGAAGAGAATGTTCAGGGAGGATCTTGTCCCACAGAAAAAAATTGTGTTTTGTATCTCCTTGCCTTGCCTTGCCTTGCCTTTCTTTGCCTTTCTCCTCTTTTTGCTTTTCTTTCCTTTCCTCCTTTCTCCTCTTTTTTGTTTTCTTTACTTTCTTTTCTTGATAGCTATATTTCTCTTTGTTAATTGAAGCTGCATAATTTACTTATATACATTTAAGCAAAGAATGACATATACACCAAGTATTTCAGTCACCAACTATTCATAAAAAGAGCAGAGACTTCTTTCATTGTTTCTGCCGTGAGCCAATGAATAATAAGAAAGATGTTTTTCAGAAAAAAAAGAGGTTCTTTCCATCTTATCTAACACCATAAGTAAATATATAGCATATGTGGTTGTAGAGCTAATCATGATGATTGTAAATGTGATTTCAGAATTTATATCAAAGAACTGGATCAAATAACTGTGTATCAGAACAGGCCCTTTCTGATACTCCTGTAGAGCCAGGATGTCTTCTGGCTGCTCAGACATCTGCAGACGGGTTCAAAGAGGCTGCAGACAGCTGTGCAGAAACTCTTGCTGTGCCTGTGTATTTGAAATGGGGACTGCAAATGGGTGGAGATTTCTAGAGTGATAGCTGAGGAAAACAATTACTATGGATATGTTTAGATATTGCTTGATATTTATTTTTATTGCAGAGCATGTGAACATATGTGAATAATTATCACACTATTTTTGTTTGTTTTTTTCCCATTTTCCAAAATATTTCTAGGTCTTTTTTCCCTAAAGCTTCTCAAGTGGAAGTAAGACCAAAGCAAATTAAGTGCAACCTGAGTTGTATTTTATTTTTATGAATAAAATAAAAGTATTGACTGTCAGACTCCTATCTTATGCTCTAGAGGGCAACTCTTACTGCTGTCATTTGCAGCTAGTTGCATAGTGTATCAAATAGGTAGAAGAAAACTTGTTATTTTCTATGTGTTTATTACATAGTGGAAAAGAGAGAAGAAGGAAAGATTAACAACAAAATTACTTTTATTTCCCAAATGTTGAGTCTATGATAGAGTTTTATATCAGTCTTATCCCTTTGAGGTACATACATATGCAAGTGAAAGACAAAATGGTTTTGTTTTTTCTTTTTTTTTTTTAAGTGTTACAGAGGCTTACTAATTAAAATGGTAATTGTCTGTCACTAAAATAAGTTAGTTACAGAAACTTGTTTGTGTAGACTGATGAGCAAGCTAGAAAAAGTCACTTTTCAGAAACTAGCTACTGCCAACATTCTCTTGGTAGGTTGAAAGTGACTGAGGATGGAAAGTTCACCAAAAAAAGCTGTTCTCTGAATTTCTTTGGTCAGAATCCAAAACACATCATTCTTAATTCCTAAGCCAAAGAACTAAAAAAAAAGATCACTTTTAATACTACCTTTTAAAATATGCTTACAGATTTAACTTTAGGTTTTTAATTGTGCATAATAATAGATTAGCACCTCCTGACATCTTTAAAAATATGCTACCTCCTACTAAAATAATTAGAATTAGGTATTATGCTAATATACAATATATAAGATTGTGAGTAACAAGGAAAGAAACTTATGTATGTATCAGTCTTGCTATCTAAATATCCTACTATTTAATCTTGCCAATACATCAGAAGGGGGTTTATTTCCTTATATTTTCAATGATTGTTCTCTCAAATTAACCTACATATTCTTCAGTTCTTAATCAAGACTCAGTTGATTAGAAGCTCATGTAAGCATTATAAAGCAAACAAATATTTTATTGATTTAGTTGATTTTATTTACTGAGTGGGTTTTTTTCTTAGTGGATGAAATGATGAAAATTAAGCAAATAGATGCTGAAAATCTTCAGTATCTGAGCTCTTGGAGCAAATCCAGTGGAGAGAGACAAAGATAAGTAGGGGACTGAAGCATCTCTCTTACAAGGACAGGCTGAAGGACCTGGGCCTCTTCAGTCTTGAGAAGAGTTGAGTGAGAGGGCACCTCACCAATATCTCAGTACCTGAAGGGAGGATGTCAAGAAGATGGAGCAAGGCTCTTCTGGGTAGCACCACGCAACAGAATAAGAAGCAAAATTGATGCACAGGAAGTTCCACTTGAATATGAAGAACTTCTTTACTGTGCAGGTGGCTGAGCACTGGAACAGATTGCCCAGAGAGGGTGTGGAGTCTCCCTCACTGGAGATATCCAAGAACTGTCCGGATGCAATCCCATGCAGGGAATTTGGATGAGATGACCTACTGTGGTCCCTTTCAACCTTACCTATTCAGTGATTCTGTGATCTGAGTGCAATTGTATATTGCTAGAATTAACCGCACATGTAAAATCAAGTTTAATATTCATACTCAGTTTACTCGATTTACTCAGCCACATAGGTAGCGGATTTAGATAGCCAGGTTACTGAATAGCCTTTGTTGAACAAATATCTATTTGTTTTAACTCAATGATGAATTTTCTTTTTGCTCATGTCAGAAATGCTGTGAAATATACAATAAGTTAACATTTAACAAGCCAATATTTTCCTGCTGTTTTTCTGGAAACACAAACTTACCTTTAACAATAGCTAATTAGAATAAATAAAGAAAATCATAGATATTATTATATCTATAAAGTTTATTAATGAGATTTCAGAATTCTATGTCAACAGAAAAGTTCAGTTTCTGAGTCAATGCTTCCCTACTTGTTCCAATTATGTGCAGTCCCCAGGAGGATGTTTTTATTGGAAATAGGAAAAAAGCTTTGCACATTTCATTTAATCTGTCTTGGGAACATGAGAGATTTTGCTGAAGTATTTTGATTCCTAATTAATTACTAATAGAAAACTGAGTTGAAAATATATTAAATTATTTTTCAAGGCCATATACATTTTATGGTCCATAGTTGCAGGCAAGAGATGAAGTAGACAAACTTGTCACATACAATAAACACTGTTGAGAAATCATTCCTATGCCTAATTGTGTGTTGCTCACACGCTCTAATTTGGAACAAGAATACAAAACTTGTGTACCTTTTCCTGGGCTCCCAGGAGATGTTATTTTGTTGGTAAATTTCTTCTCTTCCTCCACTGCATCTTTTTTCCAGGTCTTTTCGTCTTCTTACCTAAGGTATGCTCTGCTACTGCAAGGACACTGGAGCTGCACATGCGTATCTGTTCCTCTAGCAAAAAAGAAACATTTTGTGTTTCTTGAGATTTTTGCTTTAGGTTTAAAATCTGAGACAGTTTCTGGGAATTGGTATCAAAATGTGACTATGGAGAATAAAAATAATGGGAGACTTCTGGATATAGTATGTGCTGAATGATGAGATTTATGCAAAACTTGACTGCCTGAATGATCTCCTCTTACATTCTACAGAAAAAAAGGAAAAAAGTATTTAAAAACCCATCAAAGCTTAAAAGGTTTAGTCCTATAGGAAGTGAAGTTAATTCAGTTTTTAACTTTCTTTTTTTTTTTTTAATTGAAATGTGGAACTCCTTTTCAGGAAAAGGAAAGTGCTTACAGCATTATGAATTTATTCGAAGTGTCACTGTTCTATTGCATGGATGCATGTGTACATGTATATAGATTAAAGTGTTTTAAGTGCATTTAAAGCATTTATATTGAAATTTATATTGAATCTTTAATAAGTCTATGTAAAAGATAAGAATCTTTGTGCAAGGTTCCGACACTATTAAGATGGGGTTATGTCAGTGAGCCCACCAAAGTATACAGAAGGTTTTAATTACCTGGTAGATAAGTAAGCACATGTTTTACTATCATTCTGGTACATACTAAATGGGAAGAGTTCTTTGTACAATGCTACAACAAAACTGAGGTGGCAAACAAATGGCTAATCTCTTACATAGCATAAAAATTGTAGGATGAAGTATGTATCCATTTTCATCTGTTCATAAAATTATGGTTACTCCTGTTTAAGGGCTAGGTTCCCCTTCCTGCAGAAGGAACAAAGAATAAGCTCCACTTCAGCATGCAGAGACCTGCCCTGTATGTGATGTGTTTGTATATTTATAGTGCCATTACACAATCCACTATAATTTCATAGAAAGTTTAGTTCACTGAAAAGTAAATATTTTAAGAATCTATGTTCTTGGTCTCTCCTTTGAAATATATAGCAGGTTTCTAGGCACCATAGAAGACAAATTTATAAAAAATTGCAACAGTTGTATCTTTTTTAATCATCATGTTTATACCTGAATGAGGATCAGAGTGGCAGAGAATGATGGCAATAGTGACTTACGTATGTGTCCCAGACAGGGCTGTTAGAAATGTTCAGGGACGGGAAGGGTGAAAGATCATGGTGACACCTTGCTTCTTCATACCCCATAATTTTTTGAGTCCCTTGTACTCCAGGTCTGCAAACACCTCAATCCAACTATATAAAATCCCTCACACTCTTTCAGGCCTCCAATGTCCTTGAGACTCCTGGACCCTTGATATCTCAGTCCTTCCTCCACTTCCTGCAGTTCTTGTCATCTTCTCTGCTCCTTTCATACCATCAGCTGTTAGCCTCCCACTATCTGCTTTCCACCTTTGCCATATCTGTTTCCACTCCCAAATCTTACATGTGTTCCCTGCAAACCACATAATTGTTTTACATAATAGGGATAAAATAAAATAATAAAATAATAAAATAATAAAATAAAACAAAAGTTTTAACACAGATCACAATCATTGAAATAAAAATTTCTAACTGCTTAAGCCTCTGGGGCAGGAGAATGTGAATGAATTTCTACAGAGACACATGAATTAGTGACCTCCTTAATTTACTACATACTCTAAGAGCCACCTCTTGAGCATCCTCAGAGTAACAGGAGAACTCCTCTAAAGCAAGATTTTTCAGGAAACCACTTCTACCCTCTCAGATGTCCCTTTGGAGTGATCAAGTAAATTAGTTGGCCATATTATTAGTGAAAATTGGTGCTTTAATGGTTTCACAGAACATTTTAAGTTATCTGATCAAATTGCCTCTTTTCAACTCCCAATCCATCTTTTTGCAGATATGTTTTCAGAGCAAAAGTACAATGTAAATTAGTTTTTAGAAAAGTTACCAGGCAATTTTTGCTATAAATGAAAAAATCACGTCATAAAATTTACAATAATCTAAATGTGACATCACACAATTGATGCTTAAAAAAAAAAAGGCTACAAAAGCTATTCCCAAAATATATCACCAGTGAGGTTTTCAGAAAGACTTCAAATTTAATCAGGCTAGCTGAAGAAACAAGGAACTGCATAATGAAACTAGAAAGGAAAGCTGGGAGGAGAGAGGTCCAGGAATTCAAACATGAGGTTATCCATCAAAGAAAATATACAAGAACTGTATCCTAAAGCTATAAAAACATGCTTTGTACAAAGGGATTAAGGCTGACCTTAAAATCGGTTACCACAACAGAGTGGTGGGTGTGGTAACAAACAGTGAGAATGAGGTTACATCTTAAGCCAATATATTGCTTTTCAAAGTGATCACATAAATTCACCTAAACACTGTGGGGAAAAAATGCCATGCACAGCAAAGAGAGGTTTCAAAAAACTTGTAAGCTCTAGAAATCCTTTCAAGAAATTCAGTTCTGCTAAAAAAAAGAGATTGATGCTGACATGTAAGTCTTTCAAAACACTTAGATGCAGACATCTAAAGCAATTGCTGTTTCTTGTATTGGGTGGCAGATGTAGATCACTGAAGAAATATTATATGTAGACAAACTGGTGACCAATCCACTGAAACCTGAAAGTCTTTGACTGGCAGCTTATTTCAGTAGTGGGTAGAGGAAACTGGGAATGTGGAAAGGGATATTGCGGAGGACTTGTTAGTGAGTTGACAGTCATGTGGCCAGAACAACCACAAAACTATGCCTGAAATGCAAAGAGTAAACTTTTTTCATTACCTTGCCAACTGGAGGATCCTGAAGCAACATCCAGGCAGAGACACACAAATGGGAACTCTGGCGTCATTTGGCTCAGTCCATCCTAGAACAAGGCAGGGCTACTTTTTGCACCAATTTATCAAGGGCCCGAGCATGCTGTTTCCTACCATAATGTGATCTCCTCTGTGCTTTTTGTGATCTCTGAGCTTTGGTCTCTTTCCCAAGACAAGGAGTTCAAGCATGTCCATGAGAGTGTCTACAAGTCTCTGTAGTCACCTATGTTATCTCTATACAGAGGTTCTACATCTCGAAACAGAGAGAAGATAAATAGCTGTAGGCATAATATAACGAGGTTTCCCACGCTATTATTTTCCAGACCTCAGCATTCCCACCTGCAAGGACACTTAAGTGAATCTACCATCCTCCCTGCCATTCTTCCTCTTTTAACCCTTTCCTCCCAGCAACTTGCTATCCTTCTAATTTAGGAATAAATTCATCCATTATTTAATCTTCTAAGAAACATGCACTTTCCTTATATTTTCAATTTATGGATCAAACAGTATTATTTCACTACCGTTGTATCCTATCAAATTATTTTAGTTTCAAAGGGAGACTTGTTAATATCTTGGGTGTGGGAGAGCCAGATTTTCTTCTCTGCTGATTAAAAATCTAATCCAAAATCTATTTTGCATGGGATGCTGGATTACTGAATTCAGGGTCCTTTAGATCTGAGCTTATTTTTTTTCTTCCACTCATCATCTACTAATTTTGTATTTGCCTTCTTTTAAAAAATATCTGCCTCATTCACTTAGACATCAAGCTGTTGAGAGATCTTGTTAGTAAGGCATATAGTCTTGTTATGTGTCTGTATTGTGCCTAAAACAACAAATTGAGAACTCTCACAACTGTTGCAAGAGACAGTTTTAAAAAGTTATTTTGTCTGGCTGAAGATTTCAGGTGACAGTGACATAAGTCAGAAGTTCAGAAGTTCAGTTCAGTGACATAAATCAGCAGCTCTTATCACAGGACATAATTCTATTGTACTACATTTACCTGATGGCCTGAGTCTGTGTAAGACTTGTAAAATATCTGAGACTGTGACATTACTATTGTTTGCTACATTTCACTGCAGCATTATTTAGATGTTCCAACCACAGAAGCTCTATTATACTAGGAAGAAAACAAACAAGCAAGAATGCAGTGTCACTGTTCAGAACAGTGTACAGTTGTCTAAGATAAGATGAATAAAAGGTGAAAAATCAAGCATATAGAGAAAAAACCTAAGCAAGACAATTTACACGTCAGGATAATGAAAGCCAGGAATAAAGCCCTATCCACTGGAACATACTCAATCTCGTTTGCTATTTTTGTTTACAGGTCAAATACTATTGATATTAAGCATGCTACTATAAACTTCTAATATGTTCAAACTAATGATGATAACAATGGAATTTCTTTTTGTAAAGTTTCAGAAACAGAGTAATAATTTTTGAGTTAGTCTGATATGAAAAATGCTTTTCTTTTACTTTAGAAAATTGCATTCAAATAACTGAAAAATTATTGCAGCAAGAATCTTGAACTTGGCTCATTTTGTGAATATCCTAAAGAAAATAGTACTCAGATTCAAAAGATTAATCCAGATATTTTCAAGTCATCATGAGAAACACTTTATGTGGCCAATTTTCCACATGTGCAGTAAGATCTTTAATAACGGTTTCTAGTTTGAGGAGCAACTAAGGATTTTAGAGTTTAGCATGGGAAAATTTTGAACTCTACTAACTTTCTTCTCACTTTTGGATGGTCATTAAATGAGAATGTTGTAGAAGAAACTAACCTCTTCTTTGGACAAACCATTTTCTCAGTTCTATTCAGTCACAGAAAAAGACAGATTGAAAGGGATCTCTGAAAATCATCTAATCCAAACCTCTGTGCAGATCAGGACCAAATCAGAGGAGGTTGCACATGGCCTTGGGCAGTCAATTTAGAGTATCTTCAAAGAAGGGAATTCCACAGTCTCCCTGGACAACCTGCTACAGGCTTTGACAAACTTCACCATGAAGAATTTTTCCAAACCGAATATCTTAGTAGGTTCTGTCACTGGGTTTTTTCCTTTCACAGCACACATCCATGAAGGGACTGATTAGAGTGGGCCCAGAGGAGGGCCATGAAAATGAGCAGAGGAATACCAATTCTGTAAGAGAAGGCTCAGGAAGCTGAGATTCTTCAGACTGGAGAGGAGAAGGCTCCAGGGAGAATTCATTGTGGCCTTTCAGTACTTGAAAGGGCCTTATAAGAAATACGGAGGAAGACATCTGCCAGGGCCTATAGTGACAGGACAAGGAGCAATGGATTTAAACTAAAAGAGGCTTTTAGTTGGATATAAGGAAGAAATCTTTTATGATAATACTGGTGAGACACTGGAACAGGTTTGACCAGAGAAGTTCTGAATGCCCCTTAATCACAAGAAATGTTCTAAGTCAGGTTGGATGAGGCCTTGAGCAACATAATCTGGGGAAGTTGTGCCTGCCCACAGCAGGGGGAGTTGGACTGGTTGATATCTAAAGGTTCACTCTACCCAAACGATTCCATGACTGTGCACCATATCCAGTAAAGCCAGCATTAAATAGCTGTCTGCAGTGATATCCCACCTTAGCTGCCTTCTTAAGGTTAAGAACAAAGCCTGTTTTCTCCAATCTTTTTTAAAAATTTTGAGCTTCCAGTGTATTTCACACTGTCCTTTCTTGTGGCTTCCCTATTTCTATGACATCCCTTTGAGAATAAATGATCAGAACATTTTAGGGCATGCTCTGAGGCACTTCATCATCACTTGAAGCATCATGTGAACAGTATAATATTTTCTATAATTTGCATCATTTGTGATCTATATTATTTTTATTTAATATTTGAAACATTGTGTTTCCACCTTAGATCATTTTGTTCTGGTGAGTATTTTAAAGAACCTGATTATTAAATTGTGCCTTTTCACTTTGTCAGTCCCTATATTTTATTTTCTGGATATTGAATCTGAAGAATCATTTTTTCTATTTCCTTGCTCAGTTACCATTTCACTGTCTTTTGTAACATTGTCTGTTCCCAATTCAAGGCATATTTACTTCCTTCTTTCAGTTAATTTTTCTTGGACAGTTTCCTCCTTTCTGCCATTCTGATGAGAAAATAAAGGTCTCCATTACCAAAAATGCAATGATTCTAGATTTGCATAGCATGAGAGAGCAGAATCTGTCATCCTTTATCATAATAATCACGGCTGTATAATAATTATCATCTGATCTTAAAGCATGTTTTCAGTCTGATTCATCTTGACTTCTTCCTAATTAGTAACATCTTATGCAATAGCAGTGCCCATTACAAATTCAGCTAATTTAATCATTCACCTTTGAAAATGCCAATAATAGCTGAAAATGTTGCACACCACATGACATATTTGAAAATTTTAAACTTCCTAGTATTTGATTTATGTCATTTTACATTCCTGGAATTTTAAATTTAATGTATTACATTTACTTATAGACTTTTAGATTGAGCCCAATGGAAAATTATATCCTTTTACACTTTGAATTATGCATTATCTTTATATGCAAATTTTAAAGATGCTAGCTGGTATTTCAAGGATTGTTTAGAGTTCTAATAATTTTAATACTGCAAGGTGATTTTTCCTATCATTATATGGATAATGTGACAATTGTTAATGTTGGATATTTTATAAATCAATCCAATAGCTATCCATGATAGCATCACATTTCATTTGGACTTTGATTGACTTGGCGACTGAGACAGATTTAAGCTGCTTATGTTTCTCTGAACTGAAATTCTAGAAATTAAACTACTTTCTCTACAGGTGATTAGTAGTTTTAGTTATTTTTTTCAGGACTAACAATAAAAAAGTAAAACTTTCTACTATCGGAATGAAGTTTGAGATAGGAAATGCTTCTGTTCATTGAGACATATGATGATAAACATGAGTACATTTCAAGAGAATTTTCAAAGAAAATTCTTCAGTTTTTTATCATTGAATTTTCTTGTCTACATTTCAGTTTCTGCTCATTTTACTTGCATTCATCATTCGTACTGTGAATTTGCTCTCCTCTGTCGAGTTGTTTATTATATTAGACTTTCATTACACCTGCTATTTTAAAATATCTTTTAACAAAGAAAGACGTCACATGTCAAGCTTAGCAAGTCTAGCCTTGTTCTACTATTAAGTATAAAATGAATTCATCAGAAAACACAGAAGTCTCCTGTACAATAAACATGCTCCCACAACCCAGACTGAATGTGAAAAAAACTGGGAGACCTTTTCAATCAATTCAAACAATAAAAACCCTATTAACCTCTAGTATTTGTCCTTCCTGTAGCTAGCTTTTGTTAATCAGAAATATTTCTGTTGAGCCATTCCTTCTTATTATTTTTGCAGAGATTTAATCAAAAGAAATATGTATAGTTAAAACTGGACAAATACAAGTAATGTGAATCACAGTCAGTAATGAGTGATTCGTGTATTTCCAATAATAATTAGAAATTTTGTTAGGACAAAGCACATGTGCTTGATGGTGCACAAGTAGAAACTAATAGTGGAAAGCAGTTATTTTTTAATAAATATATGTAAATATATATATATATGTGAATTTGAAGAAGAGCTATCTTTAAGTCTACTGAAAACACAGAGTGGCAGATGAAACTCCTCCCATCCTTCTCACATTCTTGTGCACATCAGCAGCATGACTGAATAAACTGTCTGAGTGGATATTAAACACTTGGGAAGATGAGAAGGAAAAGAAGGGAAACAGGACAACACTTGTTGCAGATCTGAGGGCAATAACCTATTGACATCAACTGCTCATTCTGCATTTTTAGTGAAAAGATGTGTTCAAATTGGTCTAGATGGATATTTAAGGCTTTAGAAGGGTGAAGTCATGGGCAAAACAAAGGATAATTAGTTCCTGGTACCATAGTTAGCAAAAATGACATGGCTAATGAATGTCAAACAGGGTGTGGGACCTCACCTTGGCAGCTTTTGGCAGTGACAAAGGAAGGCAGCACAGCATTCTCTCATTTATCTTTGTGGGTTGAGATACTATTATCTAGTTGATGCACATAAATCTAATTGGAACTGAATGTTTCTCAAGTGGACTTTGCAAACTGAATCATGAACATTGGCAACATCAGAGAAAAGAAGATGCAGACAAAATTAAACTTGGTAAATCATATTTTCCAGCCTTTCTTGCAACGGAACATCATATTGCAGCAATTGACTAGAAATCCCCTTCTTCTACAGAGCACTTGTAGTTGTTAAGGAAACCAAGAGAATTTGAACGTATATGCACTTGCTCCTAGAGTACAAAGATTGATGTACTGCAAGTCTTTTATTATACCAAAATAGAAAGTGTCAGGAAAGGATAAAAATCTACAGTGAGAAATCATTACTGGGAGGGGAAAAAAAAAAAAAAGAGATATTTTAAAATTCTGCAATATTTTAAACAGAATTTTAAAAAAAGAAATAATTTTCACAGGACCATCTGTAAAGGTTCTTTTACTCCTGTGCCCTCCAGATTCTGGTTTTATTCTACAACACAGGTTGAATTCTTCAGAAAACCCCCTGCTAATTCATACAGACATTTCCAGGTGCCATTTGAAGTGCAAGGCAGATTCAAAAATATAATACACATGTTCCAAAAAGACTATTTCCTCTAAACTTTACTCCTGATGGGGCCTTGAGATCAGCAGAGTGCTATTCCGCAGGTTCCACCTGAACTTACAATTATGTTTATTTTTTTCCTGGGAGGCATGATGTGTCAGGGGGCTTTCATGGCTACAAAAAAATAAAAGAATTGAACTTCAGCATAAGGGGAGTGGAATGTGTGCATAACTTCAGCTGATTCTTCCTCAAGCTTCTCACCACCACTACATCAGGAAAATTTTTCTTGAGAAACAGTGATCATTTCTACTTTGGACGAATTGCATAATACACCTTTGCCTGGAATATTGATTATCTCCCATTCCTTACACATTGTATTTGCCACTTTATCTGTAAAAGAACTTGTTGTTTGGTTTTTTTTTCCCAAATTCAGTTACTCTTGCCAAATATACCAGCATATAATGGTGCTACTATATCTTTTTAAGACTTATAAAATGATACATATAGGATTGTGCAAATATAATTACAGCTAGAAAGTACTCGTTCTGAAAAACAGAAATGAGAGGAAAAAAAGTAAGATATATTTCATAATCTTATTTATAATTGAATTTTCACTTTTTCATTGCTTCGTCATTAGTACTATTGTCATTGTCACAGAACAGAAAAACATGCACTCAGAGTAGCAACACCCATATCATAAGCTGTATTATACATTGCTTTCTGTTCTTCATTCGTTGGAGAAATTGTTGTAAGGATTGTATACTCCTGTCAAATTGTAAAAACAAAGCCTTGGGTGTTGACAGTGATATGTATTTCTTTCAGCTTACTTCTGGATTGATGAAAGAAAAACTGTTTGGGGAATATTTCTCATTCAATATTCAGAAACCACCTTCTCAAAACACGAATATTGTACCTACCTGTGAAAAGCAAAGTGAAAATTGTAATCTGTGATGACTGTAATTGCTTACAGCAAATGTATCCTCAGAAGTGGCAGGGCAACTTAAAACCTCCAGTGTAAGTGCTGCCTTACTCAATTATTGATCTACTTTGGAGCTGAGGAAGACAGAAAGACCTCCTTGGCTGACATACTACATTGCAGGAATTCCCCAGTCCCTGCAATGAAGCATAAGCAGGGTTGGAGAATGTTACATACATGAAATAAATAATTACTCTATAAAAGAAAACCTCCAAAGGCAATTCAATTTGGCATCCACCACCCAGCTTTAACTTGGAAGTTACGGTATTGTAATATATTTGTACTGGTTATTAGCACTCGGCTAAACACAGAATTTAAGTACTAATTTAAGGTGGGGAGGGAGGGTTCAGGCAACTGTAAAAATCTGGGTATTTTGTACAAAATCACTGGAAAAGTGACAATTCTTCTGAGTACTATAATATCATGGGTCACCTTTTATACCATCCTGTAGTTCATGTCTTTGCAATTTCACGAAAAATGTCTGTTTGTAGAGGTGCCACTATTAAAGAATAATTTTCTTCAATTTCATAACAGCCTCTAACAAAGTACAGTCAAATTCTATTCAGTAACTGCTGGGAATATGTTGACTTCTTTGATTTTTAAGAATATATTGAACAAAACCATGAACACTGTAGAACAAGGAGGACTTTGGATAATCCAGTGTTTCTTTATACAGATTGGTAAATCTATATATTAAAAGTAGTCACGCTTTTTTTCAGTCATTTTGTTTTGAAAGATTATTTTAAAATGCCACTGGTTAGAAATCTCTTTTCCTTATTTTCTGCCTAAAGGTACTCTTGCTGGTTGGCATGTGTTTTTGTCTGTGCAACACAGTCCTTATTACTTGCCTAGATATCACAAACTTGTGATAAAATTCACTTATTTATTAGAAGATTTATTACATAGCAAGGAGACTGGTCAGGTGACCCAACTGACTTTCTTAGCAAAGCACTAATAATTCAGTGGTTTCTGTAGAAATAGTGGAGTATTTTTAAATATAAGGTGCAAATTCCATTTTCTCACCAATCTTCTTGACTTCTCTTTTGGTGTCACTGAACAGAGTTGAGCAGATCTGTCTCTTACGAAATGAATGTTTTCAAAGTAATTTTATTTAAAGACTGCTTCACTGAACTTTTTTTTTCCCCCAGAGGATAAGACTACAGTTTTTCTTTTCTGCTTTTTGATTTGGAGTTACTTTGAACAAATATTTACTAGTCTAGACACTGCTGAAGATAAGAGATCCAGCCGTTCTATCGAGGCTAGCATTTCAAAGCCCTGTACAATTATCTTAATCAAAGTTCAATCAAACTTCATTAGACTCTGGCACTCTTGTTCCTGCATCAAGGACAGAGCAACAGATATACTTGGAAGAAGTTTGATCGAGGTCTAACTTTAAATATATCAGTATGCCCCATGTAATTTCATGAAATTTGATGTGCTAAAAAGAGTCTTTCTTAAAAAATGGAGTAGTCATGTTCTCAGTAATTGAATATTTGAATTCTTTCACAAACATACACCCATGATGTATTTTCGTAGCTCTGTACCTCTGTCAAACATTCACGGAGAAGTCAGAGAAGCAAAATATGATGCATGTAATTAAAACTCTTAAAATTTTTTGGTACATAAATTAAGAGGATTGGTTCTTTCAAAAAGACCAAGTGAACTATTCCCAGGAAAATCTGTCCATCAAACTTTCTAGTTCCTTGAGAATCGGTTTCAGCTCCTGAAGTTAGCTTGTAGGTCTGATCAGTTTTACCACTATTCTCTTAAAAATATTTTCTGTATGTGCACAAAACAGACGTAGGAAATTATCTATCAGCCCTAGAGTTTTCCTTCATGCTTGGAAACATTCCATCTTTAGGGAAGCTGGGTGAGCGAGATAATTCTCAGTGATTCTGACCTACTTGATCTGAGCTAACTCCTCCAAACCACGATAATGAGTGAAAGCCACATCAAGCAGATTGAAAGAATTCAAGCTATAAATCTGAATTTGAGTTCCTTCTCACAAAAATCTGTGGACAGAAGTGAGGATGTATTCACACAATCTTTTATGAAATATATTTCATGGATAGTAAAGTACAGGATTGTTCACATGGTGGTTTGGAAATACAGATTTTGGGCCTTAAATATAAAATCACAGAGATGAAGAAATTGGCAGTGCACTCAGATATATGTTCTCTGACTCTATAATTCACAGTTCTGATAGACTAATAGATGTTATTACAAATAAATCAATAGAAAATGCTATAAAACTAAAGAAGACACTGAATTTCAGGTTTGATTCTCGTTTAGCTTATGCTTTCTGTTACATATTTCTTATTTCCATTAAACTTGTTCCTACTAGTCTATACTTAACCAGGTTCTGCTGATTTAAGTGAGATCTGGATCTGCATAGGAAAATGTGATGCACTTTGGTATTCACTCTAAAATCTTCCCCCAACTGCTTTAATTGCATTTTATCATTTCTGTCCAGATGTTAATTAGTCACAAATTTTTTGTATGACATTACAATAATTTCTGGCAAATATTTTCTTGTCAAATTCATCAGGCAGTTGTTTTTTTTTTTTCCAATAAAAATGCTTAGAATATATTGAAAATGAAGAATATTTGTGGCTTTATGAGAATATCCACAATAGTCATATGTTTCTTCTTGTGGCAGAGTATGTGTAAGAAACCTTACTGACCATTCAAAAAGAAAGACTTATTTGATGTCGTTAAAAGATTTAACAAGAGTTTTTTTCCCTGATGAGAAAGTACAAAGAACTTTCAGGAGAAAATTCAGCAGAGATATGCCAAGAAGTATTACTCACTCTCCAGTTCGTATTTTACATCTAAAAGTTAGTGTCTGACACGGCTACTTCGTGCAGCTTTGGTTTTTTTTAACTTTTTTTTTTTTTTAAACTCTAATATCAGAGTTAAAACATCTTTTTTTATCTATTGAACTATAATGAAATACATATTTACAGTGGTTTATTTATAACATCTGCATTATTAATCCTCTTTTATTGTCTGTAAAATATTTAAATAGAAAGAACCTGATCTCCATTTCTACTCTTTCTCTGATTTATAGTACTGTGGATTTAGACAGTTTGGTGGCATGTTGTGGGGAAAAGGTTGGTCTAATATTTACCACACCACGTAAGAAAATTTGCAGCTGGGTGATTCTTTGGCACAAACTTCCACTGGAACCTAGTAAGAACTTTCTCAAACATCTGAATAGAAAAGGATACAAATCCTTGTTCATCTGACTTTCCTCTTCAATAATGTTCTAATACAAATCAGTGTCTTGCCAAAAATTCAATGACTGAGGCAAAAATAGAGTTCCTGCTTGATGACTTCTCATTTTTCATATTTATCAGCCTTTCATATGCCTCCCATTTTCCTGTTTATTCAACATTTCCATTGAAGTCAACACTGATAGAACTGACCTATACATTATTATTATGGACTATTTGTCAGCACTTCATATGCTTCCCATTTTCCTGTTTATTCAACATTTCCATTGAAGTCAACACTGATAGAACTGACCTATACATTACTAATACTGACTATTTATCAGCACTTCATATGCCTCCCATTTTCCTGCTTATTAAACATTTCCATTAAAGTCAACATTGATAGAACTGATATACATATTATTATTATGTAATATTCTGACTGCTTAAAGTCTGTGGTTATTGAGAGTTCCAGATTTTAAAAAATGGTTAACTGTGGAAGGAATAACATTAATATCCCTGCTTTAACACAAGAAAGCAATCTATAATACTTCTAGCTTCAAAGGATACCAGCTGGTTTATAATAGATGTTTCATGGGTTTTATGTCATCCTGCCCAATGTGCTTCTCATCACTCCATCATCATAATTAGCTTTTCAATTAGCAGGTTTGTGTTTGTACAAGATTAGCAGCAGCTGAATCAAATTCAGTTTGCTCATGACAGCAACCTTTGCAGTGACTATTGCTATTAAATAACACAAAAATAAACAACAGAGAAGTAAGCCTTCGAAAACAAAATTTCTGCTTTCTCCACTCCCACTCAAGTTCAAGGTAATTTTGTTCATATTAAATCTATATATGTTGAACAAAACTGACCTTGGAAAAATCCTTATGCATTCCTACCAAATTAATTTTCTATGCTAATTAAAATTAGCACAAAAACAGAAATTAAAAAAAGTAAATAAAAAAAAATATAAAATAGCCAGAATAAAAGTAAATAAATTATTTAATATAGAGATTTCTAGTATTATTAATAGTATAGGCATTGTATCCTAAATGAAAGTCTTTGCCGAATAGTACTGAAGAAATTATTAACAATATAAATTGTAAACTTATTGATAAAAGTAATTTTAATTAAACTTTACTTTGCTTAGTTATCTACCAGACAGAAGAAGACATATCAGTCTCAGATGTTGCTACCTAACAAATATTAATGAGATAATACAGGCTTCTTGTAATGAAGATCTTACTGTACATACAAGTTTTTCCTTGATGAACTTATTGGGAGTTCTGAAAAGATCTAAAATAGCTGACTCATGACCTTTGGTTTGTTAAATCTAAAAATAAGAGCTTAGGAAATAGTCCAGGCAGAAAAATAGAATCATAGAATATGCTGAGTTGGAAGGGACCAGAATCATCAAGTCCAACTCCTGGCCCTGCACAGGATTCCCCAAGAATCACATTATGTGCCAGAGATTACTGTCTAAACGCTTCTTGAACTCAGGTAGTCTTGATGCTGTGACCACTTCCCTGGGGAGCCTGTTCCAGTGCCAAGCCACCAAAGGGTGGGCACCGAAGTGTTAAAAACCTTTTCCTGATATCCAGCCTAAACCTTCCCTGATTCTGCATCATGCCATTTCCTCAAGTCCTGTCACTGGTCACAAGAGTGAAGAGATCGGTACCTGCTCCTCCTTGTGAGGATGTTGAAGGCTGCAATGAGGTCTTCCCTCAGTCTCCTCTCCTCCAGGCTGAACAGACCAAGGGACCTCAGCTGCTCACCATAGGGCTTCCCTTCCTTCACCATCCTTGTTGCCCTCCTTTGGATGCTAACAACCTAATGTCTTCTATATTATGCCACCCAAAACTGCCCCCAGCACTGGAGATGAGGCCGCCCCAGTGCAGAGCAGAGCGGGACAATCCCCTCCCTTGCCCGGCTGGTGATGCTGTGCCTGATGCCCCCTGAACACGCATGGCCCTCCTGGCTGCCAGGGCACTGCTGACTCATGTTCAACCTTCCATTGACCATGACCCCCAGATCCCTTTCCATGGCACTGCTCTCCAGCCTTTCATTCCCCAGGCTATACACACTACCAGGGTTGCCTCATTCCAGGTGCAGAATCCAGTGTATCTCCACCCTCTGGTGTTGCATCATGGATTGCGAGTTCTCACAGCCTCCCTGCAGCCCTGCCCTCAGCTCCCCATTGGTCATCTGTAATCCCTCCCCTGTTCCATCCTCACTGGCTGGTTCCCTGTTGATCCCTCCCATATTCCCATTTTCTATTGGATTATACCCCTCACCCCGCCTCCCTATGTCCCAGTATAAAACGGCCTGTAACTTCCTGGTATGTTATTTCACTGCTCTTGCGCCTTCAGAAGATTAAACTTCTTGGAGTCCAAGCAGCAGATCACTTCTCTTTCGCCTTTATCTCTGCTGGCGCGTCTCCCACCGGCCTGGGGGAAGCCCCATCGAGTGGAAGCTGCGTTCTCGACCACTTTCGTGTTTTCTTGCTGTGGTCAGGGCATAGCATAAGACCCTGGACTCCCGTCATCCAGGCCCACAGGCCGCCCCAAGCAGCCGACCTGGCAGAGCTGCTGATGGCATCCTGATATTGTGGCAGCACAGCCACACTCTGGATCTTTTGTTTCCCAACTATCATCTAATACACAAAAGCCAAAACAATTTTTGAATATCTGTAAAAGTTTATTCAAGTTACTCTGAATAGTGAATGGAAGTTGATTTATAACACCATGCATGAAAAGGGAAGCTGTCATAACCGTGTATGTGAGTATTGTAGTGTTCATGAAAACTATTACAGAAAAAGAAACTGTTCAAATGAGTGTTAGCATCACTTTTCTCGGTGTGACTACATGGAAATGATTACTTATTTTAATTCACAGAAATTTTAAATTCATTTAAAAACTGAAACTGAAGACGCATTTCTTGTCTACAATATGTAAGTAGATTGCTAATTTTGTATAATCAGTGCTGTAAGTGTGTACTACCAGATATTACCAGATATATCTCAATAGTTAGATCCTCTTTGTGAGTGATCTTGGACATCTTTGCAAGATAAAAGGGTTTGTGTCTCTGGGTCCAGGACCTCAGTGTTATATTCATTTGGAATCTGCAGTGTACTATAGAGATGCTAGGGTTAAAGAAAAATCAATTAGCTTAGAATTAAAAAAAGAAAATCCTATTTGGTTGTGCTACTCTTCTCAATTTACACCTATTGCACTGATACATCCAGAGTAATTCTTATACCAAGTAAATTTGTTTACAGTTATTTCAAATATATTTAACTTAACAGGCATAATTTTGGTTATATTAATCTCATTAAGTTAACATCCTTAATGAGTGAGTAGAGCTGGTGCTGGAGAGTGGAGCTGGGAGGGAAATTTAGGAACTCACATCTGCCCGACAAAGTTCGGAGAAGGAGAAGTATGAGGTATGGCTATCAAAGGTCTTCACGTACAATCCATTTTCAACCTCAGCATACTATCTTCCATTTTCCTTTTTTCCTACTGATCCTTTGTATTCTCCATTCTGCCTCATGCATTCCTGAAAATGTTATTAGCTGTATGTGTCTCTCTTGATAAAAATCCATCTTCCATTCTGGTGTGGTAAAAGAGCAGATCACTGTGGTTACATTAAGCGAGTTATCTTACTTTTTTGAATATAGTATTCTGCACTGCAAATAGCTGTAAGCTATTGTCTGTGTCACATTTTGCTTATATGTGTCTTGGGTAGAGAACTGTATTTCTTAAATTGAAATATTGAATAGAGAGTATAAATGTTTTCAGGCTAGAAATCAAACACTCTCCTTGACTCATTTTCTCTGCATTCTTTTAGTTTATTTCCATTCCCTTCTACATTTTGTCAAGTTCCTGAGAAAAATTCCTCATTTGCTTATTTTACTATCTTTGCAAGGAGAAGACTTTCCTAGGAATTGGATGGGATGGATTAATCAGAATGGTTTAGCATGGTATTTTGAAAACATGTTTCTCAATTAAACTACCAAGATCATTTTAATACTAAGAATGAATAAGTTTAGAAAACATCAATTGCAATCTCTTGTAATGATTTTTTTGTTTGGGAAAAGATTGTTTTCCAGCACACAGCTAATTCAAACTCTTGATATATTGCATTTGTTAAGGCTTAAATCTTAGGTGATGTTTTGGTGACTTCGTTAATTTTGTACAACTCAACCTTTTGAATCCAAAAGGCATAATGTAACCAACAGAGTAAGAATACATTTAAATATGATCTATCTGCTTCTATCTTCTCATTTCGCTCATAGAGAAGTCATAACTGTGCACATATTTCTGCCCTATTAACATGTGAGTAATGCTCCCTTTTTATTGTACAGTAAAATGCTCATGGGAGCATATTCTCTATTAGTGGTGATCTTCATCTGATTAAATCAAAAGGATTTTTTGAACATTAAAAAATATCACATTGTTTACTTTAAAGTCTCTTCATTAACCAGCTTTAAACAGCTTTCAGTATTGTTTGTTTAAAATTTCTGAAGCTGCATACTCTCATGTTGTTAAGTGAAAAATCTTTTTCACAGAAAACACTTGAGAAGCACTCACTGTTCATCTTCTAAATCTCTGGGCTTGTTAGTGAATCCTGTGCTTGGGAACTTAAAGATCCTCTTGGAGTTTTCTATCACTCCTCTTGCAAAATGTTGCAAGGAGTTGCAGTCCCACAGCACCAGCCTCTGACACTAATGTCAGGGGCAATTCAGTGAAAGTTTCAAACATCTTGACATAGAATAAGGTAATATAAAATCACGTTTCTGCAGCTATAAAATAAGGTTGGTTGCTAATTCCCATCACATGCACTTGCTTAGTTCTGAACTGTTATAGCATTTAAAGAAATTTAGGGTTGAACACTCTTCAGATCATTTCAGATAACTTCAACAAGCTGACCATGTTTTGTGAATTTTTAGACCTAGTCAGCAAAAGTTCGTCTGTCTGGGAGTAAATGGCCACACTGAAAAAATGCAGCAAGCTTAGAGGACATGGACACATCCTTCACATTTCTCCAAGTATCATGAGGAAACAAAGGGTGATGATGCTCAAGGAACATTTCAGTTTCTCTTTCACAATCTGGATCTTTGAAGCAAGAAACTTAGAGGGTTCTTACTCATAGGATGAAAAATCAATTACTAAGCTAATTCTTAATGAATTTTCCTTGAATTAAAATATTTGCATTAGTCACCACTAATATCCTAAATACTCAATTGGCAGTCAATGCACTGTTTATATACAGCCTACAAACACTGGACAAAAACCAGAGAAATGAAGAAGTAATTCCTAGTGCCTAGGGGTGTGTCTACAATTTCTTTAGATTAAGAATGAAAAATAACTCTACTTATTGTTCTCAGTCATTGGATTTCAGATTGGATCACAGTGCAGGCTTGGAGCTCATAAACTAGATTCCTCTAGATGAAACTAAACAAGATAATAGCTCCCTGGAGAACACCTAACGCATTCTTGGCATTAATGAACATTCATCTTTTAGGACCAGACAACAGCTAATCTGAAGAAGCCCTCTGAAAAGCAGATCATGAATACTGGAACTTCAACACCATCTGTTTTGCTGAATAGATCTTTTACTCAAGGGCCAAACTAAATTCTAATATTGACATATCCTAAGGTTTTTGTTTTCTTCTCCCTCTGTTCCTTTTGCCCAGTCTTTTGACATCTCTTTCCATCATTCCACATATTAGATAGAGGAACAGTCTCTATGTTACATAACTGAGTATGGATGGATACAGTTTATAAGTTATTTCTGGGCCCACTAATGGCTAAGAGACTGTATGTGCTGTTCAGCTGTTTAGGAGCTTGGATGCAGCTTGGACCTCTGAGCCAGTCCATCCACCCATGTATTCCTGCTGATCATTCAACTGGGTTTACGTAAGTCTTTGACTAACCAAACATCATCAGTATTTCTCCCAGCTGGTTGGATAATCAACGTGTGGAAACTATTTTGAGAAGAGGTAGCAGCAGTAGAAAGCAGCACCTGTACTTTTTTCCAGTTATAAACTTATGTCACTATTACTGTTTCCACAACTTTTTTCCCTGTTTGTGGCAGTGTAGAAAAAAGAAAGGGACAAGATGCATTGCAGGAATTAGATGGGAAGCTGTCTCACATAGTAAGCGACACTAGTAGGAGTCCAGATGCTTTATTTGGGTTTATTATTAATTATTGTATTAATTCCCAAGTCTTTTTGTCATTTTAGACTATTTTTGCATTTCTGTCACTTTTTTTTCTGTAGAAGTTTTTTTGGTTGGTTGTTTTTTATTTATGGTGATTTTGTTGTTGTTGTGTATGGGTTTTTTTCCTGATGCAAAATGAAAGTGCATTCCAAACCTTAACTTTTTGTATGAAATAAAATTCTTTTGAGGAAGTCTAGTTATAGGTACTACAGAAATACTAAATAAAAATACCTATGGCTATGTAGTAATAATAATAATAATAACAACCAGTATATAATAATAATAATGATGATGATTTTGCCGCCTACCTAAGAAATAATTCTTAAACAGTAAACATCCATCAAAACTTGACAATTGACTTATCGTTTCATTGAAGATTATGAGAAAGACAATGAAATATATTTACTTGACAATTCACTGTAAAAAAGCTACAATATTTGAATTCCTATGCAGTGTAGGTGTAAAGATCTGTGACAACCCCAGGGAGTTTGTCAGTTTGCCATTCACTCCATATGATTAGACATAATGAAATGTTGCACCTCTTTTTGTAACATACCAGAGGGTATTATTTAGCATATTGATTACTTCCTTTAATATCTCTATCAGCCTGGAAGAAAAAAAGGAGTAAAGATGTTTGAACTAAAGACAGAAGAACAAAAGCAGATTTTTTTTTTTAATCATCACTCAGGAATTAGGAATGTATATACTACTAACTACACTGCTGTACAGTGTAAACTATAGACAGACTCCATCCTGAACACAAAGACAGGATGCCATCTGGTTCCTGTTGGCCATTTTAAACTCTGCTTAATCTGGGGTTAGCTAATATTTCTGTGTTTTCATTTATGCAAAGTAGTAAAAGCTTCTAATTGACCTTTGAATGAATATGCATGTAGAGTTTTGTGGGTTTTGCAGAAAAGCATTCCTGATGTGGTTGCTGCTCTGCTCTGTGGGTTGCTGGAGGTGATGAAGAAGGCTAAGGGTACTAGAAGACTTTTTGTTACGTCTCTTCCAGGTCTTCCTGCATAGCCTACTGTGAGTGAAAGGACAAGGATAGGGGAAAGATATGAACATGAAGACAACACAGTGTTATTTGGTTATCAGAGGAATCTGCAGTTGTATGAGATCAATAAAAGAGGTAGGCACCAGATAAAAGACCTTTGGAGAGTTTCAGAGTTACGGAGGTTTTTGTCTGACACCTTAATGACAACTGCATAGTCAGTACGCTCTGTGAAAGTCAAGTGTCGCTTTCTGTTATATTTTCATGTAAATGTGTGGTGTAGCTGTCTTCCTACTGATCACTTTCTTCTAGAATCTTTAGCAGATATTTGGCTCATAGTGTTCTAGCTTTCTGTGTTATCATACAATAATTTGGGTTAGAAGAGACATTAAAAATCATCTAGTTCCAACCTTCCTGCCATGGTCTCCATCATGCTGAGCAGCACCCCTTGTCTCACCTAGCTGTCCTTCCTGAAGAGCCTGTATCCTTCCATTCTGACACTCCAGTCATAGGAGACATACCACCACATCTCCATGATTCCACTAAGATGATAGCCCTGCAGGTGTGTGCTATGTCTCTAGCTCCTCCTGTTTATTCTTCATGCTGTGTGTATTTGCATAGAGACATTTAAGTTTGGCTCCCATACAAGCTGCCTTATTGTCTGGAGTGGCTGGAATTCCTTTTTGTGGCTCTCTGGGTGCTCTCCTGCTGATCAGTAACCCTGCTCCAGGCTCTGGGCATCTCATTCTGTCACTGGCATCAAACTGACAGGAGTGGGATGGATTGACGTTCTCTTTATCCATCAATTATTGCTTAAAGCCCTCTTGACCAGCTTGTCAAGTCTGCGACCAAAGATGTTTTTCCCCTTCTCTTACAGATGGGCCCCATCTGCCCTCAGCAGAACAGGTTTCTCAAACAAGTCCCATGGTCTAAGTACTTAACCCCTGGCTGTGCCATCAGTCCTGTAACCATTGTTTATTCTCCAAGTACAACTGTCCCTTTCAACCTCCTTCCCTTAAATCAGGAGTACTGATGAAAAAACTACCTGTGCTTCTGAGTCCCATATCACTGCTCACAGGGCTCTGTAATCCTTGGTACTCCTCATGCTGCTCCTGACTGTATCATTGGCAGTGACAGGAAAAAGCAGTAGTCCTAATAACAGCCCTGATAGAAGCCCTAGGTAAGGAGCTTACCTCTAGAGAAGAGTGCAGCAGGCCAGCAGGTGGATGGCTCCATCCTTCTCAGAAGAGCCACCTGCTGCTGTGACCTTGGCTTTACTTAGTTGCCATGGTTGCTATACAGGGAGCAGGTGGGGCTGCCTTACTCAGCTCCAGCATCTTTCCTGATGTGATGGGTCTTTCCTCTTTAGTCTGCAGAGCAGCAAAGTGATTATTCCTCTAGGTGAACTGCACTGGAAAACAACTGCATATTTTCTATCTCAAACTAGGCATAACATGGTATTCTGTGTCCTGATATGCAGATAAAAAACTCTCTGCTCCATTTTCTCTATGCCATTTTGTATTCACATTTCTTCTGCACTACAAAAAGAGGGCTTGGAAAAAAAGCAACCAGCCAAACAAGCAAAATCTGTTGTGCTGCTGGTTTTTTATTTTATCTTTAAAAAAACTGGTATTCCACAGGGTTGAAATTTGCATCCAAATAGCATAGAGGGATTTACATTGGTAATAGTTCGATTAGTTCATTCACGCATTGATGGAATCATGAAGCATCACAAAATTGACTGTATGTATTTGGAGACTAGAGTTTCCATTGCAAAGAAGCTCTGAAAATTCATATAGAAATTTAAATCAAAATATCTTTATGGATCCGGTTGCTGAAATGTCTACTGAATTGACTAAATTTGTTTAGCTTAATTGACTGATTGAATAAAAAATGAAAAAGAAACAACTAGCTGGAGAAATACTACCTCTAAGCAAACATTTCAGTGATGAGAATAGTCAAGGGCAAGAAATGAAGAATTCCACAGAAAAGACATCAAAGGGACTATTGCAAAGGAAGAAGAAAGAATAAGTGCCTGAGAAGTTATGTTTTACTAGATGATCACCAAAGTGTAGAAAACAATTCTGTGCACTGAATGAGAAATCTCCAATTTTAAAAGCTTTCCCCTTGAAACATTTTTTCCTTTTTTTTATTTAATTTCTGTGCTAACTTTCTTAATACAGACTTGTAAAGTGAATAACACTATCAGAGCTCAGCTGGATCATCTGGGAATGACTGAAGACTTAGATCTAGCCTACAGTGCCCTAATGGTGTCAGAATTGTGAAATTTCTCCCTGTAGAGGAAAGAGTGGAACTTAATTTTTGAAGGCTGCACACAGAAAGAAAGGCAGCTTCACACCTGTGTCTGAATATCAAGTAAGACCATCATTTCTGGAGAATGGGACTTGTGGAAATAATCTAGTAGATGGGAAGGAGAAGAAATTAATGTTTACCAAAACTGGGGATGGAAAGAAGATACAAAATACAGGAATCAATTTTGAAATATCAATCAATCTTCCTGTACTATTAGATGGCATTGTTGCATGTCCTACTGTGAGTGGATACTACTACTAAATACATGCTATTAGTGGGTACTAATACTAATGCATTCTAAATTTTTCCTTATCTACTGTTAAGGAGACAGTGTCACTCACCCATCATCAATTATTCAAAATTCCCTAAGGAACTTCTCAGCACCCAAAAGTAACCCATGGCATAAATTATTTGACAACTTGACCCTAAAAATTTGGAGAGCCTCCAGAATGCGATTTTCTAGTAACTTAGCCTCACATGGCTAAAGCACAAGAAGACCACAGAGGATGTTTTGTTCCCCACAAGCATATGAAGGACATTTCCAGCCCTTTAACTTTCATTTGCTCTTCTTCACAATATAGAGCAGACTGAAGCATAATAGCTGGTGTTCAGGATAAAAAGTCTAGTTTGGAATTCACAGCACTAGCTTGAAATACATGTGATGCTTCATTTGGGGTAGAGGTGTCTAGAGAGTGAATCTACATCTGGTGAAACGTTTTTGAATATTGGGTGAAAACAAGTTATTAATAACAGCTTGAAAGTAGAATTGAACCTCTGAAGTGTAAGGTTTTCTAACTGTGGCAAATCTAACTTCTCACAGGAAACAAGCCAGGCGACAATTTAATTACTAAGGCCTTCACCCAGCTCTGCATCAGTGTACTTTTGGAACTGCATGGGATTCCACTGCATTCATGGTTGCTTGAGTTTAAGTAATGGCAATTTTGGAGTTAAAGGACAATATTTAAAATATTTATTTAGTGTATCATCACTTAAATATTCTATTGTGTTGGTTTCTACCAGGATGTAGGATGTCTGTACAGGTAGACATAGATGAAAAGATAGGCTAGTTTAGATGTTCTAGGAGAAGACTTTTTCCCTTAAATAATTGACTGCTTTGAGTTTCAGAACTTTTGCTTGCTTCTTTTTCACATGGAGACTTCTGTCAAGAAAAAAAAAAAGAGAATCTTGGAACATCCTTCAAAAGCATATTTTTATTGTACTCTAATACACATACAAACTAAGGGAAAGCCAAACTTGGTAAAAAATTTTCAGACTTTCACTTTCAGATAAAATATGTTTGAGATAGTCACACATATCTGAGAGGTAACTTACTTTTTCAATCACTGTGGTAATACTGTGAAATGTTCATGTTTTGAGATACTTGTCTTACATAATTAGATATTGACATTCTTTCTTTTGCCTTTAAGATCTGCTATAGAAAGCTGAAAATAAGATTTCAAAAGAACAAGTTAGTATATCTTCCTTACAGGAAGCATTCACTACCTCTCATTTAAAAGAAAAAAAAAAGGTGCTAAAAAAGGTTGGTTTTCAAATATAATATCTAAATAATTCTTTGACATTCGACATACACTATTGAAAGTATAATGAATATGAATATATTCTCATTTGATGAAAATTTTGCTATTTTCTCTTTTATTGTGCTTTCATTAAACACTTGAGTTCCAACAGCTTTACAAAGTAATTTTTCAACTTTACCCAGAGTGCCATCTAATGGTACTGTTGTCTCAGATGAAAAAAAACCCAACAGTGTGGGTCATATCGAAGATTTCATTTTAAGATACAAATGAATTACATCACCGTGTTGGAATGCAGCCATCAATTTGTTCAGCAAGTAGAGCAGGGTAGAGAGGAAGTGATCCAATCTTTATATTGTTTTCTCACTGGATTAATTAATCATCAATTTAAATTCTGCTATTTTAGTGAAACAATAAGACTTCAATATGAAAATGAAATAAGAACAGTGGTAGGATGCTCTCTTTGTCTTTTCCTTCATCATCCTTTTTTCTTCTCTTTTACATTGCATCCTTCTCTAAAATTCTGAATGTTACTTCACTACTCTAATGCACAACATAAATTTCAGCTCCAAGGATCTATATAATTGAAGCCACACAATAATCGTAAAATTTAGACTTTCCTAACTTAATTTGTTCCATGAAACACCTTGTGGTACCTTTATGTGATACCTTTAAAACCTAATATTAATGTTGACACAAAGCTCCAGCTGGTGACTACAATAGATACATAAAATGAATTACTTCAGTTTTGCACAGATTCCTTTGATTTGGCACCCTATCTCCAATCAGAGTTTGCATTTACTATAAATTTAGATGTACTAATGCCTGTGGTAACATATCAGGCTCACTCGACAGTGAGACAAAATTTAGCTTGAAAAGGCTTTTACTGTGTAACACTTTGGCCCATTATATTCCATTTACTTTTATTGCAGTCAGAGAGACCTAAATTCATCTCACCAGAGATTCTGATTTCAAAGAAAAAATACGCTGCTAATAATGCAGTTTATGTTGCTCCCCAGATAATGGTTTAAAAATTGAATTGATTTTTTTTATATATCACATTCAATTTTATTCTTCTCAATATAAGAAATACATTGTTGAGATTGAAAGGGAGCAAACAAAATGATCCAGGTCTGCAAGTCTGAATTACAAAGAAAGATTTGCCTGTATACTTTAGAAAATAGAAGTCCAAGACCCTGTAGACAAGGAAATAGGATTCTGAAAGAAAGGAACACACTGACACTAGCATAGATGGAATGTTTAATAAAAAAAATGTAGATAGAGAATAACTGGGCTAAATGACAGAATATGGCAAAGAAATTATATAATCCAGAAATTGTACCAAATGCTTACACCCCATCAATAAAATAAATCAATTTAGTGAGGAGATAGACATATAGAAAAAGCAAAATTTAAAAGATATCATGTTGATGGAGTAATACACCAAAGTGTTGCATATCAAGATGTCATGTAGATAACCCCCTAGGTACCAACAGGAGCTGGAAAACAAATTGTGTATATGTGGAAACTTTGACTAGCATACTGTACCTTTTATAGGTGCTTAGAAGGCAAAATAGAGGATGACGACTTCAGGTGAAAATTATTAATTTAATTCTGAATGTGACTGTAAGTTTCTATTTGTCACCTCTCTGTATATTCAAGCATATTTCGTCCCTGAAGTGTTCACATTCATTTTAGGATCGATATATTGAACTGGAAAACCCTCACTCCCCACGTCTCATCTTTTAAACCAGTAATTCAGTCTGAGTCTTAAAAAATTTCATTCTCTCTCTCTCTCTCTCTTCTTGATATAAAGACAAAACCTATAAAAAACACAAGAGCTTTGGGTCCTCTTTGCCTACATTTGCACTCACTAAATGGAAAGTACTTTGAAATTCAACACAGAAATTTTAGGATAAAAGTCTTGACAGCTGTAAGATATGGTGCACCAGGAACAAAAACTTCCAGGCATTTCACAGGAGTAAAATACTCTGAGCTTTATTTTGGGTTGTTCCTCAGATGGAAAATTTCCCACAAGAAAAGAGAAGTTTTACAGCTCTTGGACTGCATATCTTAAAATACAACTTATGATAGATAAGGCCATGATATGAAATTACTGGATGCATTCAAATCCATTAGTTTTACTGGGATGTTCTGAGTAGAAGAAAATAAAATCTATTGTACAATATTAAATCAAAAATATGGAGCCTCAAATACTACTTTTAATTCATTTTATATATATCATTATGGATTTGCAAAGGAAAAACAAAATAAGAAGTAGATGCAATGAATTTACAAGTGGGTAATTATGTGATGTAGTGATCTTATCTTACTGTTTGTTATAGACTGATAGATATTACTCCTGCACGATACTGTGGTATGATTTTTCAACTTTACCTTGAAGTGTGACTGGATTTTGAATAATGATCATAACTTATTCCAGAAATGTGTATGTAATTTTCCTGGACTGCTGCTTGTTATTTTACTGATATTGAGTTTGAAATAGCTCCTAGAGAAGCCTCTGACAATTACCTCACCTTCACATCTGAATTTTCATCTTTATTATCTTTCTAAAAGAATCATCACAAAGACCTGTGATAGCAATAGCTATTTGTATAAAGTTCGCTGCAAAAAATCTACTAATTCAGATGCACAGTTGATCATTATTTTGTCCTCATAAAAGGAATAAAAGAAAAGTACAGTTCTTTTTTCTAAAGGTGATGTTAAACCTTCTACTTTAAGGACAGTTGATGCTAATTTCACGCTTTTTTTTTTAATCTGCTGTTCACTGTTTGCCATTTACTTCAACACTAGTTACTCCTTTGAGCACAGGTGGGAAGTGAAGCAGAAAATGTGTCGGCATAAATAAAGGTTGTACAAGAATTTCCATGTCTATGTTGTTTGTATGTGTATTGCATTAGTGTTCTCCTTTTTATATTTTTCACAGACTTGGATTGAACACTGTTGCACTCATGATCAGAATGCCTATTAAACAAAAAAAACCCAAAAAAACCAACAAACAAAAGCTAATTTGTTGGGATCTTTTGAATACTATAATGGGAACTGAATTTTCTGTGACAGGATGGTTGGTCACAGTCCAGAGGGTGATGGGATTTTTTGTTGCAAGAGTCCTTGCAATGACATCCAGCTGGATTGAACAGGGCTCCTCAAACCGCTGATCTGCTCTGTTCTTACGTCCAGCTGCGCCGTGGTCCCACACGACCCCCTCAGCATGATTAATTTCTATTATTTGTATTAAACTTTGTGCAAAACATCTCTGAACTATCTCATCTATGTGAAGAGGATTGTCCTATGTGAACATTTTTTTTCTGCAAGCACAGTTTCTACTGGCTGTTTACAAGAACCTTTTTTATATACAATTTCCATCAGTTTTATATCAGGAATGGCCCATGGCTGTCTCTGGCCACATTCTCCATCCAGGGAGTTAATCAACCACACAAACAGTGTCTTTTAGTCTGTGGAGATACAGCACAAGCTGCTGGGGGAATCTTCATGACTGCCTGAATCTCAGGTTGTTGCAGATGAGTCCTTTGTCTCAGGCCAGTTTGTTGACTCTTCTATGCGGACGAAGTGGGGAACTCCTAGTTCATCCTACAGGAAATACATAGCCAAGTGCAGTGGATGCATACACAGGCATCCCAAAAACATGCTATTCCACAGCTGTAACTTAAATTCTGTAGGTTTAACCACAAGACTGTCCTAAGAGAAGGCTGTCTTCTTCAGTGTTAGTGGTTTGAAATTTGAGTCAATGGCTGTCTTGATTTCCACAAAAAAAACCATCCCCTATCTGTATAACATAAATAGAACTATTTATAATTTTATACTATAACAGAGAATATTAATAGTGATGACATGCATCTCTAGAAAATCTCTTCCAATACTAACATCTGTACATGAGTAAAAGGAAAGATTTATATGTGAATCCTTTTCTTGGAAGATGTATAACTTTAGTGATCTGTCCTTTAACAGCAAGTGACAGAGGTGCTTGTCTACAAATCCCATTAATAATAAGCTTCAAAAAGCTTCAAATAAGCTTCAGACATACTAGTATGCACATGTATTTATTCATCCAAGGTTATAAAAATAGGTGTGCACAGAAATAAATAAACAAACTACTAAATTGAAAAAGAATTCAAAGTCTGTAAGTTCGAATATCTTTTATGCTCACAGGCTGACTTACACTGATGTCATAAGCAGCTTTACTTCATATTTTTTAGTTCCTCTAAATCATGGTATGCTGTAAATGCATACTTAAGGGACTCAAAGGCAAAGTCTCAAAAGAACTCACCTTAAGTACATTGAAATAAAAGCTGGAAATGTACCAGGTTCCCAAATTCCATTTGACTTCAGAGAGACAGTCATATAAAGTGCTCACAGATTTGAGCTGTGGAGGCAAGGTCAAAGGTGAAAATTGTGATCTCTGTGCAGCTGTGAACTCTGTTGTGGTGATTGGCTCAGAATAAGTGTATGAAGTTGTTTGTAAACACCAGCATAAGGCTTATTTCAAAATGCTACTCTTGAAAACTGGTAACATTTTTTGTCAATGATTTCCATTCTACAAATTCTCTCCACCTTTACAATGTAAATTTAAGAACGTGTTAAATAAGAAAAATATAAATATGCTCTTCTTGCTGAATGAGCAACAGAAAGTTTCTTCATAAATTATTTTGGTTATTGAATGCAGCAGGTCTAATATTTCTGTGGAGTAATAATTTTGGTGTGATACACTAATATTACACCAACCATGTGCTTTGTCATATGTGCTTATCTAGTCTTCAGTTCATTATTATTTCATTTTACATCTTGTTGTAGATGTTAAGTTGAAGACAAAACCAAGTGTTCATAGATTAACAAAGTTATAGTGAACTAAAAACAAAAATATGAACATCATTATCAGCTGTGCAGTGCTAGAGCTGCAAGGGACTGGGGGATAATATTTTCACCGAAGCAATATGATCCTTATGAGTATCTAACATTCAACTATCACTTTTATCCATTTCAGTCTTTAATTTTGAAAGTATTAGATTTCTTTCCAAACATTGTTTGTTTCTCCTGTTCTGTTGATGATTTCTTTAATCTAATATCTTTATTCCTAATGTAACTTTTTATTTGTCATTTCTACGAACATGCACACTGATGGAAACTCCCCTGTGTATTTTAACAAACTTATTTATTGCTGGTTGCTACACGAGTCTCTCTCACACTATGATTACAGTATATATGACAGTAGCTGAAGCACTAAATTAGAACAGATTTAAAAAGTTATTATGAGATGGAAGATGATGATTCTGTGAACATAATGTATTGAATCCCACATGCACTCATACTTCTTTTATATACTCAAGTTGGAAGTCTTTCTAGTTTGGGCATTTAGAATTATTAAGTAGGTAAGAGTGAGCATTTTTTCTTTCAGATGCTCATGCAGATNCATTTAAGATCTTGCTACCTACTTTGCCTTTTTAGTGTAAATATTTTCTTATTGACAATCTTTTTCCATGTATTTCTCTTTTTAGTGACTCTCCCATATTGATTGAATTCCCAAATCTTTCACTGTTTTCACAATGTTCTTTGTACATCCTTATTTAATTGTCCCCCTTGCACAATAATCTCCATGATTCTTTCCATATCTTTGAAAAAAGAAAATCTTCAGATGCAACTACTATCAAAAACTTTTGGAGTACTCATCTTTCCAGTTCTTATCAGTTCAGATTTCCTGTTCATGTCACCATATTGCCTCTACTTATCTCCCTGATAATATCTATTAATCGTTTACAGGTTGAATCAAAAGCCCAGGCCTAATACTCTTATCCTTTGTAGGGGAGTGATTTTTTTTCTTTATCTCTGATACTTAGTTTTCTTTGCTTACTGTTCCCCCAGCCTCACTCAGAATACTGTTCTCCATCTGAGATAAATAAAAGTGTAAAATGCAAGTTGCATGATTATTTATCATCTCTCTGAAAATATTTTCTGCTAAACCGTGACCAAATGCTAATTTACTGAAGCATTTGTTCTAACATTTTATTCATGTCATTGAATAGCATCTTACTCCTCAAGATGTCCAGCTCAATGCAAGTAAAATATGCATAGAGAATATATCCAGCAACTGTGAATAACTGATATAGAATATGACCTCAGTAGAACATGATGCCAATTATTAAAAAAAAATTTGATAAATATTTGAGTAGCTGAAAACTGAAAATCATGAAAATGAGTGTTAACATAATTTACATTTGCAGATGGATCTAAAAACAATTTATGATCTTTTTTCTTAAAATGTAGTTGGATAGCTGTGCTTCATGCCAAGAACATTTATTTTGTTGCAGTTATCTCTGTAAAACTGATTTTTATTTTATTATTACTAATTAATGAATGGGTGAAATCTTTCACTGTTCATTAATATAATTATCCTATCAAAATTAGTGTTCTCATACCTGTTTTACATTAACATCGCCCAAGTGATTTAATGTTAAATTAGCAAGTTATGTCTAATGAGACTGCTATCACAGTAAAGGAGGCGTATGTGGTGCCACAATACTAAAAAACCTATGAAAAAGTGTTGGTTACTAAAGTGAGACAGGTAAGTATAATTTCTGAGAAAAACTTGCAGGTTTCAGGTTGAGATTAAAAAATAACCATATCATCTAAATGGGACATAAGCCTTCAAACAACACATATGATAGATTTTAGTTCTGCATAAAGTTTGTGTTGGCCTCCTTCAGAGAGGTTTATGCCACAATCTGTCCTCACAAATGCAAAATTACTATTGGGTTCATTGGGAATTTGAGTTGATGAAGGGCTAAAACGTATTGAGTATTGTTTATAGAATATTATTAAATATTGAATATATCATAAGTATATTGTTTATTGAATATTGATGTTTATTATAGTAGTTTAAATTGTAAGATAATGACAAACAAATTTTTATTTCTGTCATAAAAATTCTAGGGTTGTTTTTTAAAGCTGTAATGAGGTGATCAGTATCCTTTCCCCATGAGCTTCTCCTTTTTGGTCTTTCTCCCAAACAAGGGAACAAAACCCCAAAACCAAATCACCCAGCTCAGCCTGTCTCCCTCCCAGAACCCAAACAAAAAGTTCATTATAGCTTCTGGATTTTACTGGCTTATGTGCTCTTTTGTAAAATGTACTGCTGACAGTCTTAATTTTCAACTCATTATCAGTTTTACACAGCCCAGCATGTTGAAAAATACTAAGTATGTTATAAAAAAATCCTCTTTCTTCTTAAGGAGGAATCATAATTATACATTCTCACAATGTAAAAGGTTCTGTAACTACTCCATTCCTGGTGTAGCATTGATAGAGTACATTTAATAAATCAGGTTTATAGCTCATTCAGGAAGGACAATACTTGGGCTGTGTTATATTTTCAGCTGTATCATGCAGAGTTCTGTTCTGTTCCTCGGTGTTTGCCAGTTATAAGATATAAATAAAGGTTAGATAACAATGGCACTTAAACTGTGCACTTTAAAATGTGTTGACATCACAGCATTTAAATCACCAGTCTCTGGCAAGATGCCTCACAGCAGTATGTTGTCTTCTGCTGTCTTAAGTAGGACTAATAATTCTGCAATAAACTGCTCACAATTATGTGTAGTGCTACAAAGCAGGTTGAGATAAAAGGGAAGTGTGTTACTTACCTTTGGTTACTCCGAAAACTACTTTGTAAACAAACATTTTGTGGTTGGGCGTAATCCTGGAATTTCACTGCGAGCACGTATCGCAGTGGAAAAAGAAAATTGAGGCTTGATCTAAGGACCAAGGTGAAGTACAGATGTCCTTATGGTTGTGACCTGTCATTGGGGACTAAGCTAAAGACTAAGAGGAGCGTGAAATCTGTGAACATTTGTAGGGCACACTATGAGAGAGACTGCCTACTGCCCTTCATTCACGGGCACCTTATGGTTGTCCTCTCTGCTAAACAGACTCACCAAGGACTGAGAAATAAACTGTCCCAAGTAAAAAAAAAAAAAAAAAAATTTCTTAATTTGTGTAACAGATTTAGGGGTTTTACCTTCTCTTGGAGAAACACATCACACTGTGTAGTCGTTTATTAATTAGTAATTCAGATACCAAATTTTAGGCGTCTAACTCTAAATTTATTTATTTCCTTGAAATCATATATATACACAAAGTTTCGAACCGCAGACTGCACTTCCTTCTGATTCTGAACAATACCCAAAACAGGTGGTATTAACCCATGGGTAAACACACAAGCTGCCACTGTTCATGAGGCCAATCTGATGATGAGGGTGTTATCGAAGCTGAAATGCTGTCTGCCACAAAAGGGATATCAACACTACTGTGGTCTCCACACTGCTGTGCCAGTATGTCTCAATCCTGACATTGCTCAGTGATGGAGCACTGAAAGTGCTCTCACTCACAGTGTTTGAATCAATTCTGATTAGAGAGACAGCGGGAATTTAGCAAGGTTTTACATTGTCACAAACTTTTACTGCTCGTAGTTCATCGACTACACATAGGCTGCCAAGCACTAGCTGTCTTTAGTGTTGCCCTGATACAATTTTAAATAAAACATGTTTACTATCATAAGCAAAAACCAGGGTTTACAGAAGGTAGAATGCAAGTGCCAGGTATTAAACAGTGCTTTGCCACCTCACAATAAAATGTCAGCCAGAGAATTTTTTCATGAGATTAAAAGCCTCTTCAACAAGAAGAATCTCGGTGATGCTCAGTAAGGACTTTCAGATTGTGCACATTATTTAGACACTTTTTTGGTCCCTGCAATTATCTGGTTTGAGATGGTCGGTGGTTTTTTGTGTTCTCTTCCCTCCCTATTCCTTTTCAATTTATTTCCCCAGAGAGTATGGGTTAGGCACAGCAGCTGGCTGTCACTGTGACTTGCTTTTTACTCAGCTGTGCAGCTGAGCTGAATAAGGAACAAGGAGAAAAAGTCAGCAAAGTTGTCCGAAGTCAGTCACTGCCATAGCTGAAACTGGAACATGGAATCATCTTGAATCCCAGCCTAAATGCTGCAGGACTTGCCTGCTTTTAATTAATTACTGTACATTTTGGAAATTCTCTTGCTATTTTGTTACATTTTACTTACATAGTTCCATGGGGAAAAAGTTGGTAGTCATGAAGAAACAAAAAACAGACGCCCCATACTGTGAGCTAGATATTTTGAGCTACTCTATACAGAAATTTCTATATTTTTTTATACGTGACTCTGCTTATTGTTTCAAGATTTGTGAATTCACTGGACAACAGTAAAATAGGTCTAACATGGGAATGAAGGTATAGAATAGGGAACAGAATGGAGTATATTTTTAAATGCTTCTCTCATTGAATAGTGATATATTTTAATATATCTTAATCCATGTGATTTAAAGAATATTATTTTTTAAAATTCCAACCATATTTCTAGTGAAAGACAAATAGAGTCATTTTTATCGGCTCCAAGTGAAATGCTGATATTTCTTTACAATGAGTGAAACTGTATTTCTTTACTTTTCTGAAACTATCTATTCTATCTGCTGTGGTTTAGATGTTATTTGCACGGTTTACATGCTCCTTAAGGTTTTTTTTTGTTTTGTTTTTGTATAAAACCTATTTAGTTTTAGAAATATAGGTAATATTTGCTCCAAGTAGCATAACAACTATTCAGATACATTTAATTAGTTGTATATGACCTAGTCCCATAACTATATATGCTACACCTGAGTCAGTGCAGTGCTTTACATCAACGGAGTAATCAATAATCTTGCTGAGAAACCAGGCGGGGGATAAGTGATAATCTGAAATAATTCTTCCACAGCTGCTATGTTACTCCATGTAGGCATAACTGAATATTTGGTGCTAACTTATGTCTTGTAGATGTATCATGGAATCTCTCATGAATAATGAGAAGCAGTGAAGTAGTGATAGCACTGGGACTACCAGGATCCACGGAAAGGAAAAGAATAATTTTAGAAGGTAGTGGGAAAAAATGATCACCTGCTAATGGAACACAGATATAGAGCTGTGAACTAAACCCAAAGGTGTGATTGTGGGCAGTAACTGAAGTAGAATAGATTCTCTAAAGATTGTGTGAAGGGGTCACATAGAAAGTCATTCAACTTGCAAAGACAGCAGAATTGTATATATTTTTATAATTTTAATATTAAAATATATTTGTATAAAAATAATTTAGATCTTTTTAATTCATTGAAAATTGTTTCTTTAACTCAAACAATTGATGCTACTGCAACATTCTGTGCAGCTTTAGGCAAAAGAAAAGCGGAGAAATTACAAAGACCATGAGCTCTCTTGTCCAGTGTAAAAATACATAAAACAGTCTGAGAAAAAGCAGTTCCAACATGTCTTGCTGTATGATTTTCACAGGGAGCAAATTATGACTGTAATTCCCCGGACTGTTCTTTAGGACTTTTTGGAAGATGGGTACAATATGTGGATTTCTCCTGTTATTGGGAATACTCCCTCTATCTTCATGACCTGTTAAAGGTGAGAGTAGCCAGATCTCCCAGCCCCACTGGATACAGCCTTTTATTTCCACATACTTGTAGAGTTTCAACCCTCTCAAGTAATCCCTGACTCAGCTCTTATTCACAGCTATGAGCTCTCAACCTTGAACCTTTTCACTGATCACAGGGGCCTTAGAGCCCCCAGGGATGAAGACTTAGGCAAAGAAGTTATTCAGTAACCTGAGTCTCATCTGTGTCCACTGTCACTTAGTCATCTGCAGTCCCGGTGTTGGCTGAATAGTTTCAAAGCTCTTTGGAGAAGAGATTATAGCCTATAGAGAGCCTATCCTGAGATCCTTAGTGAACACATATTGCAAAAACCACTCAAATGCCACATCTGTATCTAGGCTGTTGTATTGGTGGCTAATTCAGTTGGACCTCTAACCCAATCAATGCTGAAAACCAGCAATATTAGTTTGAACCAAATGGTGGAAAAAATGTTTGTGATATCTCATAATGACTCTAATAGTGAGGACAAATCTTGCAAATGTGAAATGTCCATTAAGAAGCACACACTAGAACCTTGTACTCTGAGATATAGTTGCTGGGCAACAAAGCAATGCCATATATAGATATGACCAGAAGATAGTTTGAAGCTATCCTCAGAATGGGGAAGGAAGGAAAACACTCTTTAGGGATTGTAGATAAAATCATAGCTAAAAAAGACAGTATCAGCACACATAATGGTATATGCAAAAATAAGATTTTGTCATGCAAAAGGAATGAACTGAAAAAACTATAAAAAACCAACCAAACAAATAAAACCCCACAAAACCTCTTCAATATCCCAACTTCAATATCCCAACCCCAACGGGCATAGATAAAAACATAAATTCAGTACCGTGAGAAAATGTTCAGATTAATTTGTACAAGACCTCCCAACAAAGCAAGGAAAAAGAATGGCTAATCTTTGCCAGCTATTGAGGACACTCTAGATGATTTACCAGATTAAACTGCTGACTGTGTGTATTTTTACATGCAAAGTATCAGTGTCATTGGAACAGCTTGGCAGTGTTTCACATGACTCTTGAGAAGTATTGTTGTACAAAGGGCTTTGGGTATGAACAGAGCCTGCAAGTCAATACTGACATAAAGTAAACTAGGCTTTGAAGAGAAGTACAAGGATTATAACAGATAATTATAACAGATGCTATTCTTACTAAAAAAAGTTAAAGAAGCGGCAAGCCTTAACAATGGTGTGGGGATATAACTGCATTAAGCAACTTTTCAGAAAGCATTTTAGGTCAAACTGAAGCTGGAAAGACCTACTGCTGCCTTCTTCAGTTATCATTTGATTCTGAAAAACTCCCTTAAGGTACTGATGGCCATTAGAAATATATCCAGGCCATAGGAGAAAAGAGGAGGTCAAAAATTTGCTTTACAAAAATTGATCAAAAGCCTGAGAATATTCGAGTAGCAGAATAAGAGTAAAGTATAGAAATAACTGGAAATCAGGAACCAATATTTAATGAAGTAATGAAATGCATATGTGGGTCACTGATCCTGAAGTATATAATTCAGTGCAGTAGCCCACAATGTAATGAGACTGGGCTGTTTTTTAAGAGCTTTGAGGAGCAGCATTTAGAAAAATGAATATGATAGCATTTTCTAGATAGAAACAAGTACAGATAACATTCAGGAAAGTAGCTCCTGGTTCCATTTTTCAAAATGGAATAATTCTACTTTCCTCAGCTTTGGGCACAGGATATTTGTGCAGGCAGATCCCGGGTCATTAAAAAGCATCATGAAGCCTCCACAGCCAAGTGCACCCAAGTGTGTACAGCAGCTGTTACTGGGACTTGAGTGTTAGGATGTGAGAACAAGGTGCTACTCTGGGAAGCTGTTCTGTGTATTATACATGCTTTCCTGCATGTAGCAGAAATGACATGGCCCTGTCAAAAAGGGGATAAAGTCTGTCAATATGTGAAAAAAAAAGGTAAGCTAGGAAATACTAGGGATGGAAATGAAAACAAACCAGAAAATATAATTAGGCCAATACATGAATCCATAGTGTTCCTTGAGCATTATTGATCAAACTTCCTCAAGAATATGAAGCAATAGTGAAAGCAGAAAATGTTCTAGGGTAGGCTGCAAGAGATCAGATGCATTGAAGACCAAATAAGATTTAAACTTGGAAAAATGTGCTCCATATAAAATCATGAATGACATAGAGTTGCAAGTAGAGAATTATCCTTTTTTTCTTATAAAAAATTAAGTGAGTGAATTGAATTACCTAATACTAGTTTAAAAAAAAATAATAGGTTTTTTTTAATATGGTGCAATGTAATTTTGTAGAATTTATTCCTGCACATTTTAGGTAACAAATAGATCAAGAAATTGAATAAGAAAAACAGCCTTTACTGAAAGTGAATTCCAAATTACTGCATTCTGGAGCTTTTAGTCCAAGATTGATTCATTTTCATACTTTTTCCATGTCTGATATTTTTCCCTTCAGCTGTTGCCATTAATCACATTCATCCACTCTGGATGCAACCTCCTCTCCTTACCATACATACACTGACTGCAAGGTTTAAGAATTTCAGAATAACCTGAATTTGGTACAACAGGAAGTGCATTTATCTGTCTCTTAGGGTTGGCTAAAATGAAAGGAACTTATTGTAATGGAAAAAAAAAACAAACGTGTGTAAGATGCATGAGTGGGACTTGAACTGGTCAGAAACTTGACCTGAAAACCATCCCTAAGTAAGCATACCAAAATACATCAGTTTTCTAATCTTTAATACTTGTACCAAAATATAAAAATATAAATTACTATGATGGAAATATTAAAAATGGAGAAAATTCCTATGTGAAGAGTAACATGAACTCCTTTTTTAAAGTATGCTCTTTCAGAAAAAACAGCATTGTATAATTCTTTTTTCCTCATTTATATCTTTACAGATAACAATTGACTCAAAAATTACGCTGACCGTAGCTTTTGAATGTTTCTGAGACAGGGATAGCTACATGAACAAGAAGAGGATGCAGGAACTCATTTTATGTGACTATTGTTGCTAGGGAGAGTGCTCCGCTGGGATCCCTCACTAAGCTTGTTTGTCTCACTCTGCCTGGGATTTTCAAAGAGACAGTTCACTGACATAGCGGAAACTCAGAGGGATTCAGGTTTTTCTGTTTGTTTTTTCATCATCTTTAATTCTGTAACTATGGGATTTCTAAACAATAGGTCAAATCCTCAGAGGATAATAAATAGTTTTATAGGATTTTTTGAAACATTCAGAGTTACAGCAATTCTACAGCCCAAGACTGGCAGCCTGCTAGTGCCTGCAGAGAAGTAAAAAATCCCAGGGAACTCAGAACCAGTCAATTACCTGATTAAGGGTCTGACCTGATTCCTGTTATACTCATGCTTATGACTGACTTCAGGAAAATGAAAATCAGTCCCAAAAAGTGTTAATCATTGCTCTTTCTGATTTTCTTAACCTTAATGTTTTATATCCTGCTTCTTCATCCTTATTTAACCCTCTCTCTCTTTCTTTCTATTTTTTTTTTAAGTATTCTTTTCTGTCTCCCATCTGGTTATACAATTAACAGTATTTTAATGTTGTCAAAACATATGGAAAATGGTATAAAAAAAGCCACATATTTTGAAACTGGATATGTTAGCCTGACAGTTGTAAAGCGCTAGAGTATGGGTCTACATACTCTTATGATTTTTTCATTCCATTTGACAGAACCTCCAAGTCCAACACAGTGTTTGCGGAAGATGGCAATCACAGAGAGCATCCATAATGTTTCATGCTTAGTCTTATTTTTTAATTACACTGATTTCTCCATATAATTGAGTTGTAACTTGTATTGAAAAATGCCTAAGCAGAAATGTTGTGGACAAAGAAAAGCACGGAAAGAGAGAATAAAGTTCCTTGGGAAATCATAAGATAACTCAGGTCTCCAAAAGATTTTGATGCAGCAGCCTTGCACCATGCTGAGCTCTTTGATTACAGGTAAAAGCCTCATTTTCTAAAATATTTTCTGTATTTGTCAGAGTGTCTTAAGAAGAGGCACTCCCTCACAGGTGCAAATTGCTCAAAATTTGCTCTTCTTGGCCTGTTTTTTAAATTTGGTTTCTCTCTCTGACTTTTTTTCAGGTTTCTTCACTTAGATGTAGCTTGGTTGGCCAACCTTTATATTGACATTAGATTTCAGTACTAATATTATAGGCTCTGACACCCTTGAGAAGACATATTGATGCCTTGAGGGACTACCTAAAAACAGAGGCTAGACAAAATTAAGAGAATAAAAAGCAGTTATGTTTATTGAAGGGCCTTCGGGTACATTAGGGGTGATGAAGCCCTCCAGGGGCTACACCCAAAAATGGACGACTGGTCACGGGTTTTCATACTTGTCCTAGGTTACAATGTAAGATGTAACCAAAACTATGTATTCTATTATCATCTTCACAAGCTGTAGGGCAGCTGAAAGCAGGTGGGGCAGTGCTCGTTATCTCCTACCATGACTCATCCCTGATAACTCCCTCTGGGAGCTATCTCTGTTTAATGGGTTATCAAGGACCCACCACATGNTTTCTCATAGAATTACATCATCCCATTGTGAGATGCTCCGCCCAGGGGGAGGAACCAAGCATTCCCACCTGGATATAATCTGTGGTTTGGAACAGCACAAGTAGCCCTACCCTGCTGGATTCCCAAAGGGCAAGAGCTACATAACCACCACTGGAAGGAAGACCAGACCTTTCAACAAGATCACTGCTTCAACAGAGCCACTTCAGAGAGGACTGCTATCACCACTCTGCCCGGCAGGGTGCCAGATCGTAATATGACTCTTGTCAGGTTAAGCTAGTGTTTTCTATACTATTGCTTTATTATATATATAGTAATGTATTGTAATATATATAATTTTATATATATATAGAGTAAAGAATTGTTATTCCTATTTCTCATATAATTGCCTGAAAGCCCCTTAATTTCAAAATTATAAAAATAATTTGGGGAGGGAAGGGGCTTGCATTTTCTATTCCAAGGGAGGCTCCTGCCTTCCTTAGCAAACACCTGTCTTTTAAACCAAGACAATACTTTTATAAATTTGGCCCATTTGCATGTTGGGATTTATCATCCAATTACAGCTTCAGGTGATGAAGTAATTTACTCCAAGTTTGCTCCCCTCAACTCACTTTTCTTTACATTTCTCAGGGCCTGAGGCAGTAAGGTGTCCTTGATTCTCAGGCCTAGAGAGTAATTGTTTTGTCTGACCAAAATGGGAGAACAGTAGCTAACAGTCTACATGGAGTTTAGAGTTATACACTAAAGAATTGCAAAATTACTAATATATGAAAAATATAAAAGCTAAAATCCTAAGGCATTAATATAAATGTCTAACTTTTATGGGCTTTCTTATTCCTAAATGAACCCATGAGACCTATGAACTTAAAATACTTGGAGATGAGGTGAGGTCCATGATACAAATTTTCCAAAATAATGTAACTGACTATTGTATGAAAATATCCCAGAAACATTTGGAATTCTCTTTTTCAAATCAACTGCTGATTGATATTTGTTGGTATTTATTAGGAATTTGCAAATATCAAGGTATTTTTCATCCTACAAAATCCTTTTCCATTTGACTTAGGCTTTAAAAGATTATTTGAGCACCTTAAGAGAAGTTTATGGCTGTACTATGGATATTTTCTTAAACCCTTATAATTTTGCTAATGGCTCTTTCTCTAAAAATATATTTATATTCAAAATTTAATTATATCTGTAGAAAATCAAAGAAAAATAGGTCATTTTACTTTTGACCATAGACTCAGTGTCAAAAGTTCTTTATTTTTTTTTCCAAAAGATTTTGTTTGTGATACTCTTTTAGAGCCTGAATAGTATTAATATGTCAAAGTTTTTTCAAGGATCAAAGAATGAATTCAGACGGATTAGGTGGGTAAAGGGCCCTCAGCTAATGGAAAGGTCTTTGTGTCAGTGAAAAGTGCAGATGTTCTAACATGAAGGTGTAGGATCACTCGATTTTTTTTTTTTTTTTTTTTTTTCCTCCAGATTCTTGTATTGCATTCTACAGCAGTGTGATCTTTCAGGCTTTCCCTCTAGAAACTGATATAAAATATGTTTTCTTGCTCTTAGAAATGAAATATAGTTAGCATAAAAGAAATGTAGTGAACTTTTACGTAAATGTAAATATACCAATTATAGGTGAAAGTTGACAAGTTTATTTAACTGGTAATAAAATAAGAATGCCCTCTGTAACTGGAATAAAAGACAAAAAGAGAAAATAGTCTGAAATATTTAATTAAATAACAACAGATGAATCCAAGATGTTATCTAATGGCCATCAAACACCTCATATAACATGAAACTTCCCATGCTTCAGCCTCAAAACCCTTGTCCCTTGTTAAGGAAGTAAAAAAGGAGATCTTTCCCCCCCCCTGATTTTCTGACTTGCAGAAACACAGAATCATAGAATGGGTAAGATTGGAAGGGACCACTGGACGTTGTCTAGTCCAACCTCACTGATCAAGAGTCATCTTAGAGCACACTACTCAGGATTGTATCCAGATGGCTTTTGAATATATCCAGAGAAGGAGACTCTACAGTCTCCCTGGGCTATCTGTTCCAGTGTGCAGTGAGTGGGTGAAGGCACACAGTAAAGAAGTTCTTATGTTCAGGTGGAACTTCCTGTGCATCAGTTTCTGCCCATACCCTCTTGTACTATTGTTTGGCACCACCAAGTAGAGCCTGGATTCATCCTCTTGACGCTCTCCCTTCGGATACTTGTAGACAATGATGAAGGCCCTTCTCAGTTGTCCTTTCTCAAGGTTGAACAGGCCCAACTCCCTCAGCCTGTCCTTTTAAGAGAGATGCTCCAGGAGTTCCCTGTCTCTCTTGTACTAAGGAGACCAGAACTGGACAAGCATTCCAGATGTGCTTCACCAGGGCTGAGTAGAGGGGCAGGATTACCTCCCTCAACCTGCTGGTAATGCTTGTCCTTATGTACCCCAGGATAACATTGACCTTCATGGCCTCAAGGGCTCTGCTGCCCCATGGACAGTGTGTTGTCCACCAGGACCCCCAGGTCCTTCTCCACAGAGCTGCTTCCCAGCAGGTCAGTCTCTAGCCTGTACTGGTCTGTAGGGTTATTCCTCCCCAGGCACATACCCTACATCTGCCTTTGTTGAATTTCAAACAGTTCTTCTCTGCCCATCTGTCCAACCTCTCAAGGTCCTTTTGAAGGGGTCACAGCACTCTGGGATATCAACCTTCAGGATATGTGTGAATGTACTTCCCCTGCCAGGGAACTTATCACAGCTGAATTCACTTGTGTAAGGACAAAGAAACAGTACCTGCCTCACAGGGTTTGCCTTTTTCTCATCTCTGTCATCACCAGCTGTAGCCTGAGGTGGGTACTTTGCACATCAGCAGCTTGTTCCCTGGATCTTTGAACCATCAGTTCCAGTCTCTTCCAGTATCACCTGTGGATACATTCTTCTCCCCAGACGTGGGATGATTGGCCAATAGTATCCCCTTTATTTTATCTCAAGTTCCTGTCACAGTCCAAATTCCAGTTAGATGGCCTATTTGGAGAGGGGTGGACTCCAGTGGTCACAGATGAACAGCTGCTTCCTTGCAGTTTGCTACAGTGAGCAAAAGTCTTCCCATGATTTTAGGAATGTGTAAGCCAGTAAGCATTTGTCTCTCACAGAACGTAGTAAAGGAAACATAAAAGGACCACAACTCTGTGGTCTGTCATCCAGATCCCATTCTGCACAATTTAACAATATCTTATAAATCCAAAGGGTGAAGAAGATTTCTCTTGTATGAGGACTATGACTGGTATGCTGTTGTTATGACTCAACAGGAGATTTTTTTTCAGACTCTCTAGCAATTCTCAATGCCTCAGAATTATTTGTGATTTTTATTTAGTATGTTGGAAAGAACAAGAAGTGTTTTCTATCTGACTGAAATGTTAAAAGGAATTTAAGCAAATCAGGATTATGTCAGTCTCATTAAAATGTTAATTTCAAAGTCAGATTAATTATAATATTTTAGATTTTTGAGCTATTTTTGTTTAGAGACAGTCTCTTCCCCTACCACACTATCACCAAGGCAAATTTTCTTTGAAGGTATGTTTGAAAGATTTTTTTTCCTAACTTACAGCAGACAGGTTAGGGGGCTGGAGGAGAGAATGGGGAATATGTAACCGTGACTGCAGCAGCAAGAAATTCTTATCAAAGGAAAAAGCAGCATTTAGAGGGAAGTACACAGTTTATTTGTACAACACATATTCAAAATAATTTTGAGGAATGATGTGGTATATTATTTCTTCTTCTTTTAATAACCTAAATAAAGTTTTGGGGTTTGGTTTTTCAGGTTTCTTGGTTGGATTCAATTTATTTTTATTTTTTTCCCTTGAGCAGGTAGCCAATAGTCTGAGTTGTTTCCATTGTTAAGAAAAATTGCTAATGATACCTAGTTATTTCATGTTCAGTTCTGTTGATTTTCACGAGCAAGTCAAAAGGCCTTATCAAGCCAGATGAATCAATTTGCACATTCTCAGTTTTCTAACCAGCCTTTTAAGTTAGTACAAGAACGAGTCCACAGTCATTTTGGTTCCTATCAATCTTTCATTTCTTCTGACTCCTTGTTGCCTTTGGCATCCTTTCACATACAAACACATACCATTACACAGGTAAAACACAAGTGCTAGAGCCCCCACATATTTTATACAGCTCCAAGGAACTTATTCTGAATTTCTCAGGTGTTTTATTGAACCCTGGTTTGAGACAGGGACTTCAGTTTTTTCAGCCACCATTCACCTGTATGTTGCTCTAAATGCTTCTATATAAACACTATTTAACCAGGCTGACAAGCAGATTCACTTGATACCAGTGAGATAAGTCATTGCTCGTTTAACAAAGGCAAGAGGACCTGCAGCTTTCACTTTCTCCACTATTACCAGTGTCGGTTTCTACTACTATAAAACGTTGACATGTAGGCACCAAGGCTACGCTCATTAATACTACTCAAGGAAGTACAGCATCTGTGCTTGTCAGACAGAAAAATAGAGCCTTGGGCTCCTTACTCATCATTGCCATTTGAAGCAAGTGTCTTGTAGCTGTATACAGGAACTATGCCTCTTCAGTGAAACATGGTACAAACATCATTGAAATGGGAAAAGAAAAGAAGTAGGAAGGGAATATTTGCTGTCCTCTAACATTTCTTCATGAGCAAAGCAAATCTGCCTTCCAGCTTTTTGTATCTAAGAAGTTTTGAAGGATCTTTGTCTTTACTATAACTACAAATATTGGCATAAAAGATTAATGTGATTCTTCCAGCTGAAAAGCACAATTAATATTGATAAATAACATTTAAATCACATATGCTGGAAGGTGGAGGTATGTACCTTATTTGAAAAACAATATTTTAATTTGATAATGTATCATAGTATGTTCACAGTCTGAAGTTACCCTGCAGGTAAATGGACGAACCACAAGTTATGCTTTAAACGATAGACAGAGATAAAAATTCTGTATCCAGAGCTCAGGGTTGTTTCTTTCTTGAGTCTGAGGTAGTGCGTCTATGCTGTTTTGCATTGGGTGCCCATGCTAATATTCTGGCAGTGGGTCACCTCACTCTGTGAGGTGGGGCCAAGGCTGACCATGTTGGATGCGGCTGGTTCCAGCCAGTTCCAGCCATCTCTGCAGCAGACCCACCACAGGACAAAGCTGAACACATCAGTGAAAAAATATAGGGCAAAACAGTGTGCAGCAGTGCGAGAGGGAGAGGAAAAAGGATGAGAAACAGCCCTGCAGACACCAAGATGAGAATACAAGGAGAGGCAGTGGTGCTCCAGGTGCCAGAGCAGAGATTCCCCTGCAGCTTGTGGAAGAGACCACAACAGAGTAGGTATCTCCCTGCAAACAATGGAGACATGCCAAAGTAGGTGACTATTTCTGAAAAAATATGCATGTCATGAAGAGCCCATGCTGGAGCAGGTTCTCCCCACAGGAACTGCTGCTGGTAGAAAGCACACTCTGGATTGGGTTTATCCAGGAGGACTGCAGCCTGTGGAGAGGACTGAGGCTGGAGCAGTTCTTAAAAGTAGCCCATGGGAAAGAATCACATCGGGTTGGGAAAAGTTTGAGGAGGAAGGAGGGTCAGGATGTTTTAATGGACTCATTGCAATCCCCTACTTTCCATCCCCAATGGACTGCTCATGGTGAGAGGAGATGGATGAGTTAGGAATGAAGGAATGGCAATGAGTCTGAGAAAAAAAGTGGAGTCAGAGGTATTTTGGTTTTTTTCTTTATTTCTCAATATCCAAATCTATTTTAATTGGCAATGAATGAAATTAATTTTCTGTTTGGGTTTTAGGAGTTACCCTTTTGTTTTCCTTTTCTCTTAAAGAATTTTTCCCATATTGGCAGCTAGGAGACAAATCACTGAGTACTTAAGAGAGACAAAAGGACCTGGCCACAGGAAGGGAGGGTCTGTGAGTGGCCTCTTTTTTTTTTTTCTGGAGGTGGGGTGCGGAGCCTGGCGCGGTGTTCTCTGGGCGTTTGGGGGGAGAGGGAAGCCACGCTTCTGGGGGAGAACCCACCACTGCAGAGTCTGGCTTTTCTCCGGTTTTTTTCCACCACCGTGCCTCAGAGAAAATCGCCGGGACCCCAAGGCTGCTTTTTTCCCTGCCCAGCT
>VWZW01003916.1:4662412-4673578 GCA_013397115.1 Edolisoma coerulescens | reverse complement strand
TATATATATATATATATATATTAGTAAAGAACTGTTATTCCTATTCCTCATATCTTTGCCTGAAAGCCCTTAATTCCAAAATTATAATAATTCGGAGGGAAAGGGGGTTTCATTCTCCATTCCAAGGGAGGCTCCTGCCTTCCTTAGCAGACACCTGTCTTTCAAACCGAGACATTTTCCCCAAGTCAAATCTGTTTTTCCTGTGATGGTAACTGATAAAAGATCTTCTCTTTATCTAGACCCACAAGCTCTTTCCTTTTTCCCCCCTGTGCTGTTGAGAAAAGAAGCTGGATGGGCATCTGGCATCAAGACAAGGTCAACTCACCTTACTGAAAGTTAAGTATCTGAGCTCCTGCTCCTTTCACTGAGCTTCACTTTGTGAACAGTGGATGGAAGTAGGCACCTTTAGAAAGAAATGCATCTGACCTGTCTAAGAGTGAGCTAAAGCAAGTGTTACCTTGATTAGAAAGACGCAGGAGTGACTAGTTCAGTCTTAGATGTCAAGATTTTAGACATCTTATTTTCTATCTGTACTTCAGTCTTTTAAGTTCTGGATACCAGGTTTGATGTGCTGTCAGAGGATTTAAAGTCTTTAGGTTTTAGACTTTACCAGCTTTGTTTCCTGTAAAAATCATTAACAAGAGAATAGTTGCTGTTCTTTCTTTTGCATTTAATTTTCACACAACTTTTTTCTTGTTTTCTTTTTTTCTTTTTCCTTTTTTTTTTCCCCCTTATTTTCCTTTTGTGCCAGAACAAAGAGGATCAAAATGGCGGTCAGAGATCTTTAGAAAGGTATTTATAAAATATTAAGGATTATATTGTATTATATATGTCTTTTGTCCATATGGGCATTTCTCCACTCTCCTTGATCCTAGTAACACCATCCTTCTCATCAGTATCCAAAGGAAAAAAAGTATTTTTAACCCCCTTTTTATATTTTTTTTATTCTTTTAGAAATTTTTTATTCTTTTTGGCTGTTTATCAACACTACTATCATATAATAATTGACCGGTGACAAGAATCCCATTTCTCAGTGGTGTCTAATGTAATCTGTAAATTATATTACTGAATCTTACTCACTGCATCTGATATGCTTTGAATTTTGACTGGTTGGTCATACAGCCTCTCTTTTGAGATTTAGATTGCCAAAAATGTAACAGAGAAATAGAATGGCTTCCTGCCAATCAAATTACAGAACATTGAAAAGGTCAGAGTTACACAGTATATGACTGTCTTTCAGAAATTATACCAGGTATAGAAATTCTCTAATGTTTCATTTCACTGACAGAGATTGTAATAAGAACAGGAAGAAAGCACAGAATGGATCAGGCTTTGTGACCACAGTGTTTATGAGAGTGATAAAGGAAAAACAAACGAACAAAACCCAAGAAAACCTGACACCTTCTCATTATATTGTGATTTTTAATATATGGGGTTCTTCTGGTTAGAAAATCCAGATAAAATTCCTTAGATCAGGATTGGCTGGGTAGCTCTGAGTTAGAACACAGTAATTCTGTCTCAGAAGTAGAATGTGAAGTGAATTTTGAGAGAAAATTAACAGATTGAAATGGTAAGTAAATTGCATCAGACAGTTTCCTCCTGTAATTTACTGTGTGTTCTGAAAAATTCGAAGTGGGTGTTCTAGCTACCACTTCACGGCAGGGTGAAATCAAATCTCAAAACCTCTTCCACACTGGATGAGTAGCAAAGTAGCATGTCAGGAAAGTTGTCATTCCTGGCCTCAGGGACCCATATTGAAATCAATTTTTAAGTTCATTAGTGTTTTACTGTTTGGGAATTTTCCCAAACATACTGTAGTTTGTGCCTCAATCATCATGCACAAATAGTACCACAGCTTGACATTTTAACTCAAGAGTGGTTTATTACCTTATTTCCCAACTGAAAATGGTTACACAGAGGAATGGATAAGTTGCTTTTAATTTCTTTTGGATCATGTGTTTATGATTATGTTATGGAGCAGTTTGTCTCCAGCTTCTCCTCCTCATCTCAGATAAGTGGAAGTAACAGGAAAAGTAATAGAGGTTGTGTTTTCATACAGCCAGCTTTTCCTATAGCAAAAAATTACTTAGCTGGAGTAGATCATCTAGGCTTAAAATATGATCATAATAGTTAAAATGAAAATAAAGGGGGAAAAAAAAAAGAAAGGGTGGAAAGAAAGTAATAAAGAGTGGCAACATACGAAAAATAGGATGTTTACAAGAAAGAACAAGCAGAGTATGAACCCTGAAGAGTTAAATATCACAACTTTCCTTCCAGAAAGTGGTTTTTCAGAATAGGTGCCCTGTACCAGAAAATATGTTTTTAAAAGAAAGTTTAGGTTATATTGAGGCTTTTTAAAAATTTATTTATTTGTTTACTCATTATTGTAATCTATCCTGCAGAAATACCATTCCATAATATCATCCTTCATCTGGTGTCTCACTGCACTGTGAGCATATTTTAGAGATATCTTCATGTAAGCAAAAATGTACCAAATGTAGGAACCAGAACAGAATTGTCCCTCAATCCACCAAAGTGCAGTGAATGCCATAGTAGACATAGGTTACCACACGTAACATCTAAAGCTGTGTGGCAAAGATTAGGAGAACTAGGCCAACTTCATATTTTATTTTCTTGAAATTTCATTTATTTGTGTGAAAATCAGTTTTTAAGTGTAGAATGCAATGGTTTTGGTAGCTTTTATTAGTACTGTGGTGGCAGTGTATTCATGTTTTTAATTCCACGGGTGTTACTGTGATGGTAGTCACAGACTTGCCCATATTTGAAACTTTTGATAACTGTCAAGAAAATCTGTTCTGCTTCCCATTGTATGCATGTTAATTGTAGAGTCTGAGCTTTCTTTCCCTAATAGTTTAATTATAAATGCTACTAATGCTAATCTTAAAATAGAATTTTTAATAAAAAATGGATTTCTCCTTTCTGACACTTCCCTCCCCAAATTTATGGCCTTCAAACCATTGGTAACATTGAAGTAGAAATGATAACTTCAGATAGATAAAATAATAACCATTTTGGCAAGAGAATAACACAGCATTTGGCCAAATTTTACTTTTGGAACAAATTTCATTAAGTGACTATAAAGTTTTGTTAAAGAGATTTGAGAATTCAGACTCAAGTCCAAGACCAAGTTTAGAGCTTCAATAAACAATGTGATAACATTTTAAACTAAACAGACAAGTTCTAACAATGTGCAAATTTTACAATCTATTTTCATTGTGCTAACATTCATTGCCAATAAAACTGACATCACTCCCATCCCTGAGTAGGAGTAATTTTAAAATTAATTTTATTCCATTACAGATAAACTTTTCAGTGTTTAGTACAGAAAGATTAATGGTAATGCATAGGCAAAGCATTGGCAACACAGAGTACTTTTTACCGAAAGTTAATATATCTTAAACTTTTCTGTCTCATTAATTCCTTTCCTCCCTGCCCCTCTGTTTTAGAAAAATTACTGAGCATACCCAAAATAGAAGCCCCCATACATTTGGTTTTCAAGACACCTTGAGAAGGGGAAGTATTATGTTCATTAAATATAAAAATGGTAGTCAGTATTAGACTATATTTTCCTCTAAGTGTTTTGAGGTGTAAAAAGGAGATACAAAGCAAACTAAATTTTCTGATATGTAACTCCTTCTCTAAACTATGAACAAAGCCTATGCCTCTACGTTCATAAAGTACAAGTTCTGAGTCTGGGGAAGGTGTTGTATACAACTGTTATGGTTTAACCCCAGCCAGCAACTAAGTCCCACACAGCCACTCACCCACTCTCCCTAGTGGGATCAGGGAAAGAATAAAAAGATTGAAGGTGAGAAAACTGATAGTCAGTCTGATAGCCTTTCTCAGTTCTTCTTCAGAGTGTCAATCACCTCTGAAAAAATGGAAGTGGAAAAAAAAAGACTACTACCCAGATAAACAAAAAAAAAATATTTGAAAGAGCTGTTTTTTGTTGCCTAGATTTATTAACATAATAATTCCCTTCATGCTAGAAGCTTGCACAACTGATTTCTCATTTAATGACATTAAGTCTTGTCTCAGAACTGCACTTATGACTCTGATCTATGCTTAAAATGAAAATCCTGATGTCGCAAAAACTGTGAGTGAGCACGTGGTGCATTGTTTGAAATAGATATTTGTCGTTTGCCTGGGTTGTTCTTTATAAGGCAATAAGTCTGCATCTTAAAGTTTAAACTGTAAATCTAATATTTTTAAAAAAATAAAACCAAAACAAAACAATCAACACCATTTTGCAAAGTAGGTTGTGATTGGACATTAAAAAACAATGCTGGGCTCTAAATTCTGGTGAGGCAAATCTGTGATTCCTGTGATAAATCAAGTATCATAGATTAAAATGCCAAAAGGGATACCAAATGTGACTTACAGTAAAAGCTAGGATTAGTATTCTCAAGTGATAATGTGAACTAGTGAAACAACCCATCTAATTTTGAATATTCTGCCTGATGCACAATTAGAACTCTCTATAAACTAGTCTGGTAGCTAATTATCTCATAATTTAAATTTAAAAGTCCTATTATTGAGCTGAATTTGCTTAGCTTCAATTTTTAGACACTGTAAATTCTTGAACTTCTGTGGGCAGATCATATTATGGAGTTTTGTGTTTATAATGAGAGATTTAGGCTGGGATTCATCTAAAAAGAGTTTAACAATGATACTCAATTGGAGGTGAAGAACCTTAAATTCATGTGTGCATATGTAAGAGTTTGTAAATGAGGCAGATTTCCAAAAGACCACTTGTTTTAGGCAGTGAAGTCAACAGCACTTGGAGGTCTTTTTCAGTGGATGGACAATAGATTGAGCAAAATTGTTCTGCTGGCTCTTTTGACTGTTCTCTCTAGGTCTCTATTGACAACAGCCAAGTTTTAGATGTTCACTGCAAAAATGCTCACCTGTTTTAGGTATCTTAATTTGTGCCTGAATTACAATTTTGCTGAATATCTTTTTTTCTACTGAATTCTGGTAACTGGTAACTCAATTTTCTGAAATCTGAAAAAAAAATGGCATGTCTGTCCTCTGTTATCAAATGTGTCCACGGAGAACATGTAGATATCCAAAAGATTCCAATCTCTGTTTAAGCTTAAGCACTTCTCTGTTTCCTTTAAATTCTAATGATAGAAGTTAAGCAGATGGTTAAGTTCTGTGCTGGACTGAGGTCATTGCCTGTACTTCAGAACATATGTGGACTCATGATAAAATGGACTGACAATTAAATGACTGCCACTTAACTTCTGTGTATATGTTGTTTCCTGCTTTTGTTTAATCTGCCTTTGTACTCTTCAGATCTCAAGGGCTGCCCATAGCATCTGCTCTGCCGTCTGCATCTTGTATAGAAATCTGAAATATGCCTGCTAATAAGCTTCCACACATTAACTGATTAACACATAGAAGTTCATGAACCTTTTAAAAGAGACACAGAATCACCGTGAAGTTCAAAACCAACACTGATGAATGACCTTAAACTCTAATTATGTTACTTTTTTTGTCCTAAATAGTTATATGAGAGTACTTTCTACTTCCCTGACTGAGGGAAGGAAATGAGAGTTGGAGACACTACAAGGTCAGGAAGGAAAAGGAGAAAAATTTGTTTGTTTGCTGGTTTAATTAAGAAATGGGTTTTATTTTTTTTTTTTTTCTGAAGGTTGTAGTGCAGTCAGGCTGCATTTATGAGAAGAAAGAACTGGTGCCAAGGTCCTGCTTTGTTGCAACCTATATTATTAACATGAGTGAAAGCCAAATTATGCTTACACAAGAAAGGGTGCAAGGATAGAGGTAGAACTGATTCTCTTCTTCCTATTTGTTATTGAGATAGAGAAAACAAGTTACACATTTATTTCAATAATTGTCATATATCATAAAGGATAGAAGAAACTTTTCATGTTGCTCTGACTAAACAATAGATGGTCCAGATTTAAATGGATGTAGATGATTTTGTATTTCAACACTGATGCAGCAATGGGATTATGTCCGAATTAAATATGCATATACATATATAAAAAACCCTCAAACTATACAAAAATAACATGCTAGATTTGTTAAATTCTCAAAAATATTTATAAATAGGGAATTATCACTTACTGAATATTATTCCTAGATGGATTTCAGAATTTCCTTTGATTCTAGCTATTTCTTTTATATAAATGTTAGAATCACTGGTAAAATATTTAGATTTTATCAGGGGACAGATAAATAGTAAACATGACACCAACATGGTGCCAGACATAGATTTATAAATCAACAAATAATACATATTTTACTGTGGGCACATATAATTCACTTATCTAAGTACAAATGCTATGGGACATTTCAGAATGTGAAGATTTTTAAAAGGTGTGTGGATAATGGTGGATAATATGCTCGACATTGTCTTCTAAAACCTCCTCTTCAGCTAAAAAGACAGATATCTTCCTAAGTGAATGAAAAGCAAAATCTTACAGGATTGGGAACAGCAACAAATCCAAGAAGAGGTAGGGTCCAGATAGTGGTGGTCTTGTGTTTGGCCCTAAATACCCCTTGGCCTTCCTAGGCACTTCTCCCAGGTGGGAGTTCTGGTCATTTGGCCTCTCAGGAGCTGGGTTAGGGGAGTGTGGAGCACTGCCTCCAGTGTGCCATGACTAGCAGCTCTGCTGGATTGGGATACAGGCTATAGGCGTGGGGGGTGTGGGGCAGGGCACTGCCTCACAAGGGCAAGGCCTGACCTGCCCCTTCCTGCACACACACGCGTCTCAGAATGTCCCAAGACATCAGTCTTTCCAGTTTCTCACACTAGTGAACCAGAAATTTTTGGGCTACAAAAGACACTACTGCTTTTTACTTTTTTCTTTTCCCCAGGAGAGACAGAATATCTTTCACTATTCTGTCGCCATCATTGTTCTATCAATGGCAATATCCACTTTTATTTACTGATGATATAGAGGGTTTTTAGTTGGAGAACAGAGGATAGGTCTTCTAGCATTGAACAGCTGAGTCTGTCAGGGAGCTCTGCAGGTCTCATAGTCCAGCCCATATTTGACCAAAGATCAAGTTTGAATGGGCTATAAATGAAGTCTTGCAGAAAGATCAGTTGAATCAGTTCCTCCTTGGAGTATTGGGCCTGCAGCTGAGGACTCTCCCCATGGCTCAGGTCACCTAAGGTAGTTCCTTGAGGTTGAAAACCCTTGTCTTGTTGGGTGAGTGGATTCTGGAGAACCTAAAACCTGTAGAATTTGTAAGTCAGTTGGGTAGTGTCAGCTCTATCTGAGATCACAAATCTGTATTCAAATGTTGGCAGAGCTTTAATTGATCTACTTGATTTATCTCATTTAACTGATTTGTAAAATAAATCTCATTTTAATATGTTATTTTTCTCAGTTTTATGAGGACCAGAGCTTTCAAATATAAGACTACTTCTAACCATCTGTAGCAGTCTACAAGAAATAAAAAGTGATGGGGATTTTCAAATGTCCTAAGTTTCAGGCACTTGTTGTATACTTTTGACTTTCAATTTCTGCCTTGACTTAATTTAAATGTATTTACAATGAATTCTAGCTTAATGAAGAGTTTCTGACCAAGATGGGGAAAAGATTAAAAAACCATCATTGGTTTATGGATGTCAACAAAGACAAATTTTTAATGTTCATATTTAACATTGCACTGAGCCTGATTATTTCTGCCTGGGCTTATTCATCTCATTTACATCAATGAGTGCAGATGCATATTTGAATGAATTTAATAAAATTCTTGTTGCATTACTACACCACTTTTCTGTCACACTCCTATGCTGAGAAATGTCAGTAAGTAATTGGAGCATGTACTGGGGAATATATACCAGGAATGTATTTTGGGCCCGTATCATGAAATGTGATTTCTCTTGCACACCAGAGGTACTTGCAAAGCAGGAACAAGAAATATGTAATGCAGTGTCAGAGCTTCAGAACAAAGTATTGCTATTAGCATACTTCATTTTCCAGTATATTTATTCTTCCCAAGGTTTTACCACTGCTGCATTCTATCCATGTGTGCCTTCAGTACTAAAACCAAAATCTCTTCTTTTGCCTTTTTTTCTTACAGTCACCTTTTATTAACTACTGAGATGATCTTAAATCTTATTTAAGAAATACCACCCTTGATACTGATCAAGGAAAAGCTCTTGTGGATAAGTGTTTGTGTATTTCAACCACTGTTTCCTTTTAATTTATTGTGAACTAGTAGATAATGTAAATTTTATGCCAAACTGGGATTCATAGACAACATTCTTATATGAAATTATCTTCTTATAATGAAATTATCATAATCAATAATTTTTGGAAATATATCTCAGGCAGAGAGCTCTTTGAATCAATTATTGTCTTTTTTCAACTGCTGAAAGTTATATAATGTCTTTTACTCATTCAAAAAGAGCAAAGAAAAGATGAAACTGGCAACTGTCTTCTGTGTCTTCCTATGTTAAAAGTCCTAGTCCATATTCAGAGGCAGCTTTTCTTTTTTAATGTATCTAACTAAACTTTTTTTTCTTGAAAACAAAAAAGGAAAAAAAGGAAAAAACTGAATATTCTATTTCACTAAAAATTAAATCTGTTTCACTGGGTTTCTGTTAACCTAGTTATTGAAATCATACATTTCCATCATTGGTTTTAGAAGGTTTCAATTTGAGGTTTTCACTGGGGCAAGTGTTAAGAGCTGGTTATTAAGATGTTTAGAGCAATGCCTCTGCCTGAATTAAGGTGCAAATGATACCATATGCCAAAGTCAATAGTATGGATGTTATGTACCAGGAAATGCGAGACAGAGAGAGGGAGAGAGAGAGAGAAACTGTGGCAGATTAAGTAGAAAATATCACCACTCTGTGGATCCCAAGGGCGTCCCGTTGATCCTCTCCATCTGGTCTTCCTGGGCCAGGTGGGAACGCCCAGGTACCTCCCTCAGGAGTGCGGGGGAAATTTGACACTGTCTCTTGCAGACAGAGTCTAACGGAGTCTGGGTCTGTTGCATCACTTTGTGCAATGCTCTTCTGCAACACCTCAGGAATGAGTTTGGGGAGCACTTTGGGGGTCCTTGATGGTTTGTGACACCCCCTAAGCTGCCTCTCACATGAATGTCCCATGGATATGGCCTTCCCGGGATGGGGGGTTTTATGCCTGAGCCAGTTTGTGTGAGGGAGGATGGCTGTTCTCTCCCTCTGACGAGAGGTTATGCCACACACCCCATAACTCTCCTCCTTCCTCCTTGATGGGGGAGGAGTGTATGCAAACCTGGCCTCAACAGATGAATCTGTGGACTGTGGCTTCCCCCACCCCCCGTACCCAGCCACAGATGATTTTCAGAACTGGGTTTGGCTTTCCTGTGAATGCATTCTTCTCCCTCAACTTTGTTTATTTCTCCATAGACCTGAGATAATTGGACAATAGTGTCACCTTTATCTTATCTCAAGTTCCCTTAGGTGTCTTAACTCACAGACCAAAGTTCCAGTGAGGTGGCATATTCAGGTAGAGTTGGGCTTTAGTGGTTGCAGCTTCTTTATACAGTTTTGCCATAATGGGCAAAACTCCTTCCTAACAGTGTTTAAGCCATTGACCATCACATTTCAGTCTCTAACAGCAAGTAACTGCCCCAAACTGACTACAGTCTTTGGTTTCTTTACTTTTGCTCACTACATGAATATTTAAATATTACAGACTAAATTAAACTCTTTACCAAGAGGGGTTGAGAGAATCCCTTCTCAAAAGAGTGATATGCAAATGTACAACACTCTTCAAAGAAGTGGCATGAAATCCTGCAAATCCCTTCGGACATGAGAGAAAAGAAGAAGTTTTCCACAACCTAGATATGGATGCAAACCATTGTGCTGATGAATCAAGAGGAAACCATGGTGTTCTCACTATGTTTTTTCCTACATTAATGAAACTACCTTCCTGCTACCACCATTTTCCTAGAAAGAAAAAGAAAAAAATGTTATCTGAACTTATACAAGGTAAGTATTTATTTGAAATTGACAAACATCTTTTTGAAAAGCATTAAGGCTTGAATTTTAAAATCATTAATATCTTCACATTGTGATTTTAAATTTAAAGAAAAATGTTTATTTAGATTTAACTCAAGAAGGAGAGAAGATACGAACACAGAAAAAGAAATCATCTAGAGCTGAGAATTCTGTTTTTTGAAATTTTTTTCCTGGCAGCCAGGATTATGATCAGCTGAGGAGCAAAAGAGTGAAACAACTTAAACTTTTGTTATCTACTGCTAAATTTTTGGAGATGAAAGCTGACTTATGTACACCCAAGACTTTCATGAATTTGGAAATAAACCATAGCACTTCATTAATTACTACTGTAGGGTCATGGTTAAAGTGCAGCTTGGATAGCCACATTTGGCTAACACTCTCAATATCATCAGACAGATTTCTCTTTTGTCACTTCCTGTGTCATATTGCAGTTTATAATGATCATATCTTGTAGATATATTTTGTTTTGATTAATAGGGGGAGTATAAGAATCTGAGAAAGTCACTTCTTTTCTGCTGGTTTTGTTTGGGTTTTTTTGAGTGGGGGTGGAATGCTAATTATAATTATCCATTAAAAAAAAAAAGAAAAAGGTATTCCTAAGTTGAATTTAATGAATTAGAAGCTAAGGAAATCTCTCATAAATTTCTGATCTACTAAGGACTGACTGACATTAGGTGTGGAATAGGCCCTAAGCATCTCCTAAGTCATACATAAACAGAATTCATTTTTCATTACTATTTTGGGATCTGGGTGTTATTGGAGTTTTTTACACATTTACACTGGATTATACATTTCAATAAAGCAAAATTGAGATTATAAGAACAAATGAAATAAAGAAATTTCTAGTAAGCCTGGTAATCAGGAAATGCATATAAATCATGTCAGAATTGTTTTAACTGAAAAGGTAATAAAAATACGAAACATTCTTACAGAATCTAAACTACACTTACTTCTGCTACATACAACTTAACTATCAGAATCTGAGTCTTTTATTCTGTTACAGATGAATTGGAATGATCTGGGTATTTTTACTCATTTCCTTAAAAAAAAAAGTGTTCTTTTTGTCAAAGAGTTAAAAAATGTTAAAAAACTTTAAAACAAGAAGAAAATTCTCAGGATTGCAACCAGTTAGACAATAAAAAAACCTGAAC
>VWZW01003916.1:4605039-4662339 GCA_013397115.1 Edolisoma coerulescens | reverse complement strand
AAATTCTGCTCTTTAGAAAGGTATGTGGAGAACAATATTTAATTCCCTTCCAAATGTGTTGTGAAGATAGGACTTCTCTTTGAGTATTTCAGAATGAAGTCCAGCGGTATAGTCAATCTGCTTATAGTGAAGGTCAGCACATATGTTTTCACCTTGATTTATATTTAATTACAATCTTATTCAGCTGCCAAATAAATAGCTATGACTTCCTTGGTTGATTGCAATGGGATTAGGATAGGAATCTAAATAATTCAGTTTTTTTAGAAGTACATTTCAAAATCTAATGGTACATTGTTTTGGATATTATGGCAGAAGGCCTGGGAAAACCAAAACCAAAAAATTAAAACAAAATTAAAAAAAAAAATGCAGCCTATATTGTATCTTAAACAGTAAAGTTAATTCATTGTCTGAATCAGTGTTTAAAATGTCTTTTTTAAATTGTATGTTCACATTTCTTTGCTTTCTATCATCTCAAATCAGTTATAGAGTAATACAAACATTTCCCTTTGTGCTCTTAGTGCACAGGTAAAAATTCCATTGATGACAAAAACAATAAGACCTAGAAGAGAAAGCCAGTAAGTTCAGTAAATTCTACAACAGCCTTTTAAAATGCATCATGGACTTGCTTCTTCATACAAGTTGAGACTGTTTCTTTTAGCATGGTCTGGTATGCTTTGTCTAGGTTAAGAAAAAGAAATCTTGATTGTAGGGTTTCCTCAAGATTCCGACAGAAAGACTAATTTTTATTACTAATAAAATTCTTTATCCAGAAAGACATTACATATTTTTGCTGATAGTAAATGGCAAATACATTGTAAGCTCACGATTTGTAAACAGAGATTGACAATTGCAAGGAACATACAGTTGCCCCAAAATGGAGTTATTATTTTGGCAAATTCATATAGGTGTAGTTTTCTATCTGCAAAAGCTAAGACTTGATGAAAACATAAATATTTTCTCTTATTTTCTCTGTTGCTGTCAAAATTGAGTTGCAGTTACTATATTCAACTCTACATGTTCAGAATAAGCAAAGCCCTCTTCTTGGGCATGTTTTGCCAACGTGAGAATTCTGAAATAGCTGTCCTTAGTCTGTAGGGAGTTGTGTGTCAATTATTATTATTAAAATTCCTAATGTAAGCCAAGATGTTTTTACCTATAAAATATTTAAATGACATGTCAAACAATTTAGGTTTCTTGGAGCCATCTGACTTAATATAGTCAGCATTACCCCCATTTATTTTTTGCTTAACAAAATTACATTTATAAACCGAGACTCTGAATTTTCTTTTTATCCTGTGCTAAAACATCAACAGCTATCTGAAGACCACATTTATGATTTCTTTTGCAATTAATGAGAAGATCTTTTTTTTTTTTTCCAGTGGACAGGAGGATCAAACTCTTTGTTATTTTCCATTTTCATGCATTTTTTCCCCTGATGCTTCCTAAAAGAAGGCTGTAGGAAATTTCACCCTGTAGCTAAGATAGCAGCTGTCACCAGCTCTTGGTTTCCATCACTGCAAATTAAATAGTGTTGGCTGTACTTGTTTATAAGCTCTTACTTAATTCATAAATTATTCTCTCACTAATGCCTAATATGCCCATTCTGTTATTGTAATTTGGGACAATGATGATTTTCCTTGTCAAATCAAACAATTATAGCGACAGTAACAAGCAAGATCTGAGTGAAAACCAATGATAAAAATTAATATTAGTGTATAATTTCTGCAAGGTCACAAAATATTTACTTTCTTCATCCCTACTAATACTATTTTCTGTTTTTTCACATTGCTGTGATTGCATAGGGAGATACATTTCTCTTTTTGGAAGTACTCCAGGTATCTCCTGATATGTGAATGTCTTAGCAACACCTAGGGCAGTTTAATGCTTTGTAAAACTTACTAGCCATCATGTACTGCTAATAATTTAGTATACTACTAGAACCAAGCCCATAGTCTCATAGCATAAGAATTTATCTCTTGTGCTAATGGCAAAATGCATATGTAGGTTTTATCTTGACCTACTGTTATGCTTCAGTATTCAAGTTTGTAATCTGAATTATTTTTCTTCCTAACTGTAACACCAAGAATTAGATATATGGTAATAGATGACTCCACAGTGAATACATCATAATCTGGTATAGTGACACTACACAATTTAAGATGAATAGCAAGAGAGTCTCAGAAATACTCATTCAACACCATATTACACCTTATCTCTTAATAATGCAAAAAAGGTTAGCACTTACTTTGTTTTCATCCTCACGCTTCTGTAGCTGCTCTTAAGATAAAAAGACTAAATAACTTCTAGTTTTGAGGATCCATCAGGGTAGGGGTGGCTGGAATGGGAGTTTATGAATGAGACTGAGAGGTCTTTTTCACTGGGAGATGTGAATTTTCTCATGAGAAGGCTTTAAAATGTGAAACTTTTGAGGGGTTTCCTTACCACTATAAATTTTATTCATTCTGTTACGCACAAAATATGAAAACATGGATGCAGTCAGATGCTGAATTAAATTTCATCACTATTTGTACTTTATCACTATATTAGAAATACAAAACCCCCACACTATAAAGGAGTTCTTCTTAGTTATCTTTATAATAAACAAATATATAGTAGTATGTCACCAGGCTACCACATTACTTATTATAGGAGAACTACTTACAACAATTACATTTAATGTAATCCAAACTCCCATCAGGACAGGGAGATTGCCTTCTTTCAATAGTTACTTGTATGATAAGTTACCTCTGCATAATTTGCAGTTAACATTATACTTAGAGCTGTTTGAAAAGGCTTTAAGAATATAATCCTTTTTTGTTTATTTGGTTTTTAAAGAATTGCTCCAGTGTCATATTAAAATGTTATGAATGATGTTATGAATTTTAGACTGAGTCATGAACCTTATGTAATTTTTTCAGGAGGGATTTGTTTTTTGGTTTTCTGTACATGCATTTAAGGTCATGATTAATCAATGAAATTTATTCAGTTTGAGGAAAGGTATATTGTTACACAGCACCAAGATGAGTTTAAACTGTTAGAAAAACAAACACACAATGAACAACAAAAAAATGAGTCTTCTGTGCTGCTACCAAAATCAATTTCAGTAGCAATCACATTACAACAGTATGCTTGTAATACAGTAAAAAGGTCAGTACAATTTCTTGCCTAGTTAGCAATGTAACTTTCAAGCTTCTCTGGGCAGGAGCTGTGATCACAGTGTCTGGCAAAGTCATTTTTCCACAGACCTTGTGTTTGTCACATTATTCTCCAGAGCTGAACTGTTTGTCTCTAGCATTCTTAATTTCACAGCCTGCTTTCTTTTCTGTCTTGATTTCTTTTAGCAAAATTGATCATAACTGCATGCTTCTTGTCATTAAGAACTGATATTGCAGGGCAGTAATAAAAAATGGCTGATTTTCATGTTACTATTTTTAAACATTCTACCCTTAAACCCTTTGCAGTTTTGTCACTGCAAGCAGAAAATGCTATTGCTCTATGGTTGCACCGTCCCAAAAACCCCAGAATGTGCTTTGAACAGTCAGAAAAAAGAAATCTGGAATGTAATTAGGTAACATGCTCATTGATTATGAGCTGATATCTCTGTTATGCTATAGAAGTCTGGGTAAGAGAGGAATAAGTAAGTGAACTCCCAAATAATCACTGCCTCTATAAGTGGAAAGGATCATCAGTATGATACAGAACACTTGCTAATGCAAGTATATTCTATTTTGCCCTGAGATAAATGAGTAAGAGCAGCTCTTACCTACAGAACAAAAGATTTTATTTGTCATATTCATTTAGGGTAATGTGTGAGTTTTCTTCTGATTTAATTTTTGTTATCACCAACAGATGTTTACCCAGTTAAAGTTTTCAGTTAAGCACTGGAAGAGCATCTGAATTCTGAGAGGTTTTCTGTTATCCATTAAAATCAATTTTCCCCTGATTTCAGAGAAAACAGAGCAGGTCTCTAATTCATTAATGCAATAGCTAGAATGAGTGTGGATGAAACTTGAAATTTATTTAGAAAATACTGCTTTTTATGATCAAATTTCACAACTTTATGATGGTGTTTCACAAATAAGAATTGGTGAGAATGTTGTACCATTCTGGCTGTTAAATTTACTGCTCATTCTTATTTTACAGTAGTAGTTTTTATTCAGCTAGCTTATATATTTTTTTTAATTATGTGCCACACATTATGTATAAAACCTCTATTCTTTCCAAAGGGTGTAGCCTCCACTCATTGCCTACTAGTCATAGTAGTCAATGCTTTCATAAGAAACTGACACACAGAATGTCCAAATCTGCATTGTACATCAAAATTTTTATCCTGAAAAAATAGCAAATATTTAAAAAGAATTCCCAGAAGAAATATTCTTACTTCTTTTGCTAAATATATTCAAATAAATTCTACGAAGGAAAAACAATGAAAACCTTCAAAAGAAGACTGATAAAAGGAAAAAAAGGAATTTAGAAGAGTGAAAGGAAAAAAAGATATGAGAGGAAATAAACAGTATGTAAGAAATGTCCCATATGCTTGAGTATTAAAAATACTTGAATTTCAAGCATCTTCTACCAGTTTGGTAGTATATATCACAGTAATTTTCAGTAGAAACTATGGTATTGAACAAGGTACCAACATATAACTTTTTTTCATGTTTTACTTATTTAAAAGAATATTGCAAAATTACAAAAGATTTATGAAAGAAAAACCAGTTTCATGTTCTGGTTTCTGGAAAATTGGTCCTTGATTTTGTCCCACTGGTCTGTGATTTGCAATTAAAAGTCATGTTACTGCATCCAGGACTTTTTATTACACCTCTATTTCACTTCTTTTCTTCCTTTCCTGCAATCTTTTACCATCTCCTGCTGTTTTGGAGAGAAAACTATCAGTTCTTCTGCCTATTTGACTTTATATTACATCTATTTGATTGTGTTATATTGCCTTCAATCGCTTTTGCCACTTGGGGTCTTAAGAGAGGAAAACTGTCTCCAAGATGATATTTCAAAAACAATTTAGCCAGCCGTCATGCATTGTTTTCTGAAGTAGCAGCACAATCAGTAGATGATACAATAATACCAACGGGTTCTCTGATGTGATGTGTCCCATGCCAACAATATTTCTTAGTTAAAACCCTGCTGTGTCCCTTAAACATATCACTCTATTAGAATTTTCTGATGCTTTGTAACCTGAAAATGAAAAAGAAAATTGTTTCCCAAAGTATAATCATTCTATCCTGTGACCAGTTCCTGCCTATAACTACATAGTGCTTCTACAGTAAGTTCCCAGTCTGACCAAGTACATCTACAGCCTTTACAATATTTGTGATGGAGAGTACAACATTGACTAGAGACAAAATAAGTGGCCCTCAGCTTCATCAATTTTTAGGTACAGTTTCCCTGGAACTTTTTTCAAGAAATTCCTCTCTATTTTCCTATAAAAATTTGTTCTGTATCATTTATGTAAGTAAGTGAGGTAGGTTTTTCTACTCTAACCGAAACAAACAAATAAAAATCATTAAACTTTCTGACCAGACCCTAAACTTCTGAAAAATGCCCAGGCTGGCAACAGAGCTGGGTTTGCCGAGAAGCTGCCTTGCTGTCCTTGAAATGGGTTCAGAAAGGAAAAGTTCCTGGACACCGGTGGTGAGCAGGAGCAGAGGCCTTCACACCTGTGACATAAGGGACAGTTTTCTTAGCTCCACCTGGTGCTCTTCAAGTTTGGGCCATCTTAGTACCTTTGCATGTAAACCATCAGGATGTTTATCTACTACTGGGTGTGCTTCAACCACTTCAGCCCTCTCAGTCTTGCTAGATTTATGTTTATGATCTCTCTCTCTCTCTCTCTGTGACACTGGCATATCAGTCTCCCACAGTGAGGACTTTCATTGTGAAGGCTGTCTTCTGCTCAAAATCCCATAGGTTAATTTGGGGTTTTTTCGGAAGTTAAGAGTGCACAAATACAATACATTAAGTCTATGTAAAAAGTTCCTGAAATACAGGAATTTGGAAAGAGAAAAATAAACAGCTTTTTTTAGAGGTCAGTAGATTCTTACTCAAACCTTAGGCTGACACTGTTGGAGATCAGACCCCCAGTGGCTTTTGCATTGCACTATTTTTCTGAGACAGTGGAATTGAAAATTATAGCCTTAAACAGGCAAGGCACAGCTCTTGCTGCATGCACAGGTAGTCTTTAAAATCAGATGGATTACTCTGTGCAAGGAGGGACTGATTTGCCGAAATACATTTTAGCTACCAAAACTCCTAGCATTTCAAAATATTAGGTATCTTAAGGAGGTATGAAGTAGCTTTTTTTTGTGTTCAGTGTATATAAAACCTGTCCCTCCTCAAGAATGCAAGGAATGCATTTTTCCTTCCATTCCTTCTGTCTCCTTCCAGAACAGGCTTCTTCCTTCAGATGTGGGTGAAGAATGCAGCAGGACAAGGCAAACTGGAAGATACATATGCCCTCTGCAAAGGTTTGGGGTTTTTTACTGTATTTTTTCAATGTTGGGGGTTTGATCTTCCCTCTCTATCTACCTTGTAAGTCTGTACTTCTGTGTGATAAGTGGATTTATGTGCTCAAATATACAGGGAATGCATAAACGTGTACAGATTATGTCACATTTTTCAGATCTGTGATTTCAGAGTGTCTTCATCTCTCTGGAATGATTTCATTGAGCTGAAAATCATACTGAGTTCTCTATTGTAGTAATAGAGAATTTTTTATTTGGATTCCATTGAAATTTCATGTGTTTCATAAGTAAGATAAAAGTAAGTATCCTGACCAGATCATTTGACACAGGACTCTGGATACACACTACTTCTGAAGGTCAGCAGTGGCTGATGTGGTACATTCTGCCCATGTCACTGACTGGACCCCAAATCCTTGTCACAACACAGTTATCTCAGTGTGTTCTGGTTATTAATTTTTCCATTGGCAAATTTTTTAACATGTCACTGAAGAAAAGATTCAGAATGTATCAGTAAGCACCACCAGGTTTGTGAGAGAAAATTGGCTTCCTGGCTGCAGCTGAACTGCTTTTCCTTCATGTTACACAAGCTGGATATCCTCATGGGTTCTAGGGCCCCCCAGGACATGGGCCTTTTCTTCTTTTCCCAAACTCTGGAAGTCAAACAAGGGTTGTGGAAGGCTAACATCAACAACTAGGTCCAAAATAATTTGAAATCCGAAAGCTGTAAATGTTCAAATACAAAGCTGAGACGTGATTCATACAAGGAGTAGAGGAACTGATTGTGGGTAGAGGAGCAACACAGGGAATAAGACTTAGGCCTTCTGGAAAGGTCCAGCTGCAGCAAAGGCAGGAAGTCCTGCCAGGGTAAGCTCAGAAAAGAAAGTGTTGAGGTATACTGTAGTATGTAAAACCTATGCTAACTTGTCACATACTCCTGTTTCTGACAAAATTATAGAGTAGAAAGGGTGTCATACAGCAAAGAGCACTCTTCATACATTAGTATGATTTTAAATATGTTGACTTTTGGGTGATCAGAATAAATAAAATTAGAATATATTGGAAATATTGACAAATATGGTTTGATTTTCAGGAAGAGGCAAATGGAAAAAGAAATAAACAGATCTGTCTTAACTCATATTCATAATTTATTGTAACTACTGCCATTGATTTGGGCTACAGATTAGGCTCTCTGTGTGCTCCACATTAACAAATTAGCGTAATGTGTTCTTTTTGATGTGAATTTTTCTGTTTGAGTGTCCTGTGGTACACACTCAGGAGTGCTTGCAAGGCATTCAATGTCCTGTTCAAAAGTCGCACATTTGTGTACCTCCAGAGCACCCCCCAGCAAAACAGACCCAAAGAGTTCCAGCAATTGGCTCCCTGCAGAAGTTGTGCATGCCCAGAAGCACCACGTGGTACAAGATCCATTCCGTCTAAACACACAATGTGGAAATCAAGTCTTTGAGAGACAATGGATTTTTGCAAATATAATCATCATTTCCTCTTTGCACTCTATCAGTAGGTAATAGAAAGTGATTTCATATAATCACTGGATGGTTGATGTTGGACAGAACTTCTAAGGGTTATCTGCTCAAGTACAGCTACATAGAACCAGCTAACCAGGACCAAGCGCAAATGACTTTTGGGTATCTCCAAGGAGGGAGACTCCACAATCTCCCTGGGCAACCTGTGCCAGTGTTCAGTCACCCTGACAGTGAAGAAGTGTTTCTTCATATTCAGAGGTAACATCCTGTGTTGCAGTTTGTGCCTGTTGGCTCTTGTCCTGTCGCTGGGCACCACTGAAAAGAGACTGGCTCTGTCCTCTTTGCATCCTCCCTTCAGGTATTTGTACACATTAATAAGATTTCCCCCTCAGCCTTCTCTCCCCCAGGCTCAACAGTCCCCCTGCTTTCATCCTTTCCTCAAAAGAGAGATGTGCCAGACCCTTAATCGTAGGATCATGGAATCATAGAATATCCTGAGTTGGAAGAGACTGACAAGGATCATATAAGGCCATCTCCTGGCTGTTCACTGGACGACACCACTAGTCACACCATGTACGTGAGAGCATTGTCCAAACACTCCTTAAACTGTCAGACTTGGTGCTGAGACTACTTACCTGAGCAGCCTGTTCCAGTGTCCATCCACGCTCTAAGTGTAGAAACTTTTCATAATATCTAACCTAAATCTCCCTTCACAGAGCATTAGGCCATTCCCTCAGGTCCTGTCCCTAGTCACCACAAAGAAGAGATCAGTGTCTGCCGCTCCTCTTCCCCTCACAAGAAACCTGTACACCACCTCAGTCTCCTCTTCTCCAAGCTGAACAGATCAAGTGATCTCAATCACTTACCCTCAAGACCGTCTTTGTTGCTCTACTTTGGACTCTCTCTAATAGTTTAATATCTTTCTCATATTGTGGTGCCCAAAACTGCACACAATATTCAAGGTGAGGCCACCCCAGTGCAGAGCAGAGCAGAACAATCCCCTCCTTTACCTGGCTGGCCATGCTGTGCCTGATACCCCCCAGGACATGCTTGGCCCTCCTGGCTGCCAGGGCACTGCTGACTCACATCCAACTTGCCGTTGACCAGGACCTCCAGATTCCTTTCCATGGGCCTCTCATTCCCCAGTCTGAACATCCATACAGAGTTGCCCCTTTCCAGGTGCAGGATCCAGCACTTTGTTACATTTCATACAGTTAGTGCTTGCCCAGGCCATTCTTGTGTCCTTTTTCTGGGCTTTCTCCAATATGGCCTTAAATCTCTTGTGCCAAAGATCTCAGATCTGGATAAAGTACTTTTAGTTTGGGCTCACCAGCACTGAGTAGAGGGGAAGGATCACCTCCCTCAACCTGCTGGCAGTTCTGAGTCTGATGTAACCATCTGCCTTTGCAGCACGGGCGCATTGCTGGTTCATTTCTACCAGAAGCATAACATAGCCTTTTATACATATGTGTTCAGGTTAGGGGAAAATATTAAGGAGTCATTTTGCATCCAGAATCTAGTCATGGCTGTATCTCAACTTCAACCCAGCTGATAACATTAACTATGTAAACAGCTAACATCTCCTACAAGAAAAATGTTTCAATTCAATAAAAGCCAAATCAAACAAAAATCCCTGAAGAAATTAACTGGAAGTGAAAAATAACAGTGCTTCATTAGCACAGAATTACAGTTTCTAGGTGATGTCTTGTGGTGCAGCACAGAAGTTAAGTTCATTGAAATGCAGGTTTCTGAAAACAAACACAGTCAAATCTGAAAAGTATTGGTGCCTAATTTTGTCATTTCCAGTAAATGCCCCTGACACAATAAGCAGTATATACATAGCTTCTGTCTGTGCAGAAGAGGAAGGTGCCTACACTTGCCCTGCAGTCAAATGCTGAGGGTGAATTTAGACCATACAATGGAACACAATGTAGTTTCCAAGGCTTGTGAAGATGAGAGCCAGTATAGCTGTATAACCACTGCAGTCTGGAGAGAAAAGATTTATTATTTTGGTGCAGGATTGTGTGAATGAAGCTATATTTCTTCCAGACTGAATCTGGCTTATATCCAGACATTCCAAGCCCACTGTACCCTGCAGAACTTTGTAGGGTCACATTAGTGAGTATAAAGGCCCCACAGACATCCTCTTAGTTTAGTCCACACAGACAAAAAAAATCTTTCCTGTCCAAATTACTTCTATCTCTTAAATCTACTTATCCTCATAATTTGCAACTTTTCTTGCAGCTTAAAGGCTTGAGATACCACCTACTAAACTTCACTGAACTAAAGATATATTTTGGTCTTTAAAATGTTAACAAATGCACCATGCAAAAATGCCTCAATATTTATTATTTTACATATACCAATTTCTTTCAGAGAACCAACATAACATTGCCTTGATCAAATTCATTTTACAGCCATCAAAATATGAGGTTGAAATTTCCAAAATTTTGAATTCTTACTTAAGTAAAGACATCAGAAGAAGTCCAGGATAGAGGTCTAACAGTAATTAATTTGTTTGTTCTGCAGCTGTCACTGGGTATATTGTGTTCTCTGTGAAACTGTGAGGCCAGTAAGGCTAAAAATAACAGTATGACTGATAATATCTTGACTTTATTTCATACCTTTTATATAAAGATATGGAACTGTGAATCTGTGATATTGTGAGCAAAGTAGCAATGGTCTGCTACAAAGCAGTCCTAAGTCTGCGTATTTATAGAAACTGTTAGCATATTTTGCAAACTATCAAAGATTCAATAATATGAACGTTGGTGTTTCAGTTTAATTATATTTGCAACCACTGGAAATATTTAAGGTAACTTTAGTAATATGTTATAAATAAAGATTTTCACTTAGGCTAACTGAAGACTTATTGCAATATGGAAAACAATGGACATTTAGTTTTTAACTACTGCTAAAATGGGCTGTATTAATATTCTTTCAAAACAAAAGAAGCACCCATGATTATATGCATACAACATCTGTTTCTACAATCCATTTATCACAAAGAAGAGGTATGAAAATATTCCTTCAGGAAACACAGTAAAGGAAGGAAAAAAATTCCATTCACATTCAAAGTTTAAATGCGAAGTAAAGTCACATGATGCATAGATAAGGTACCAACACAGGGGAATGACTGTACAAATCACAGGCATAGTTGGGAAGGTCTGGTTGAAGCAGAGACATCTGGAAGCTGACTACATCCTTCTTACATTATTTGGTAGTCAGGTTGCTTCTTGCTGCATGGAAAAAAAAAATCTTGCATTACATTCTCTAAGACCAGTGACAGCATTTGGAGAGCCTTTGATTTATTAAATCCAAGGGTTGCCTGAGGCATTCTCCTTCAGACAGTACCTTCAACAGGGAGTTCTCAAGGAGTATGCAGATCTCAATATTCTGTAGAGGGAGTGACAGTAGATCCATATTCCTTCCTACCTCTGGCCATATCGTTGTAGAGAATAGTGCATACATTCAAGGGAACAATGATATCCTCATTTCCTCCACAGCCTGCAGCTGACTGACGGATCATTATCTATCTGTGCATGTACTGCATATCTCCACCTACCATATCTTATTTACTTTCATTAATAAATTACAAAAGGCAGCTCAGCCCTGTCATATCCATGCTTCTCAGTAAGTGTTCTGAGAGAGCCTGGAGAGCACAGTCACTTCACTGGAAGAGACATTATTAGAAATTAATCACCAAATGTGGTATCAGTTTTGGCTCTTAAAGGCTAAGGAAAAAAGGTCACCATAACCTGTGACTGCCCTTGCCTATGTGTTAGCCTTCTGTGATTCATAGAGTTTTGTCATCGAATAAGTTGAATTTTGATGACAGTTGGTATTTCTTTCTATCTTGCATATTCCCAGCTCTAAGCTAGATAGAATTATTCTTTGAGTCTTGAATAGCTAAAATGTTCAAACATATTTTATGTATGAGCTGTATATTTCTCCACTGAACTTACTCACTTTAAAAAAAAGGGAAAAAATAAGGAAATTAGAATAATCATTACTTTGTATATTTTTTTTTCCCCGCTTAGAATGGTTTGTGTTTGTTTGTTTGTTTCCTGATGATTTTAAGTAAATAGAGTTTGGATGACTGCTTTCCTGAAACTGAAGTCTTTTAGGTTCCATCATCCAGCATCTACGAGATATAAACATTTTAAAAATTACCACTTAATTGCAGCCTAATCACATGGGCTCTAATAAACTCTCACATAGCTTAGATCCATACTGCTGTCTTTCATAAAGCTACCTAAATTTTAATGTTTGCTGTAGCAAAACTAGTAGCATAGCTCATATCAAAGACCTGGGAGCCCACAGAGTAATCAAGACTAAATACTAACAACTGCCAGCTGAAGTGGGATAATCAGGGTTTGATTAACCTGTCTAAACAAACAATTTCAATAACAAGAGGGCTGGAGGAAGATTACCAAATAGTGAAAATGCAACATGTGTGTGAAAATGATGGGGAAGGTGGGGAATAAACAAAATATGAATGGCAAAAGAAGAGTAAGTTAGGTCCAAGATATAGAAGATGGAATCAAATTTTGTCTAACAATGATATCTTCCAGGTTTGAGAGATGAGCCCATGCAAACCTCATGAAGTTCAACAGGGCCAAGTGTAAGGTCCTGTGCCTGGTAGCAGGACCCAAAGCAAAAATACAGGCTGAGAGAAGAAAGGATTGAGAGCAGACGTGAAGAGAGGGACTTGGACTGTTGGTGGATGAGAAACTCAACCTGACCCAACATTGTGTGCTTGCAGTCCAGAAAGCCAGCTGTGTCCTGGGCTGCTAATCTAAAGAAACATGGCCAGCATGTCCAGGAAGGGTTCTGCCCCTCTATTCTCCTCTCCTGAGACCCTATCTGATGTACTTCATCCAGCTCTGGGGACTCCAATATAAGAAGGCAACATGCCTATAGGAGTGAGTTCAGAGGTGGGCCATGATCAGAGGGCTGGAACACCTCTCCTACGAAGACAGGCCGAGTCCCTTCATCCTGGAAAAGAGAAGGCTCTGGGAAGACCTTGTGACAGCCTTCCAGTACCTAAAGGGGTCTACAGGAAACCTGGAAAGGGACTTTATACAAGAGCTTGTAGTGGCAGGACAGGGGGCCATGGCTCTAAACTGAAAGAGGATAGGTTTAGCTTAGATATCAGGAAGAAATTCCCGACTGTGAGGGTGGTGAGGCATAGAAACAGGATTCCCAGAGAAATTGTGGAGTCCATGTCCCTGGAAGTGTTCAAGGCCAGGTTGGATGGGGTTCTGAGAAGCCGTGTCTAATGGAAGATGTCCCTGCGCATGTCAGGAGGCTTGGAACTAAATGATCTGTCAGGTCCACTCCAATACAAACCATTCTTTGAATCGATCATTGCATGGTTGTCTGATTTAGGGCCTTCAGATGAAAATAAGGTTCATAGTTGAGGAACTAAAAGTTATATCAAATCAAGGAAAGAGGAGATGAATGGAGGAAAACATTTGTGTTCTGAAAGATTTTCATTTAATTTCATCTCAGAAAATTATTTTGTGCTTTGTCTTTTGCTTGCACTAGAAGCACAGCAAAAAACTTTAGCTGTTTCATAAGAGATGATATAATTTAATGTTATTTTGAAATCTCAAATGCCTTTATTTTGTTACAGTGTTACATAAATCAGAATTGGAACATAAATTGAAGTGAAAAGTTCTAATAACACTGGAGTAAAATATTTTGATTTTGTTCATATAATCTATCAGCTATACATCATGTAATTTTTTTCCTGTAAATCGTGTTGTCAAAATTTGACATATTCTCTCAAAAAAGGAAGTTTTAGATAAAACAGCTCTTCTTGATGGACAGCTTCTTCATCAAAATGAAAATTCAATTTGCTTTTCCTGTAGGAGTTGCACACCCAAATTATCTCAGAACTAGGAATAAGGACATGTTGTATTGACTTGAATATTGATGAGACTGGAGCAAAAACCTGTTTCAAAATCAGAAGTAAATAATTATGAGAAAATATCAAACAGTTAATGTTGCTTGTGATTTAGCAATAATGTTGCTTGTATGTCAAATATAAGTACCTTCCGAATGTCTTTGTTTCTTTGAATCTGACTTTGGTGTTTAGAGGTTGTTGCTGTATGTGTGTCCTATAATCAGTGGAATCAAGAATTTCATCATATGGATCTGATTTACTCTGATTTACTTCATACCTCTTCCTTTTGAGACACCTTCTAAGGTTTTTTTTTTAATCTCTTATCCACAGTAACTGCCACTTAACTTCGATATTGTGAGCCTCTCTGCCCAGTTGAGTTTTGTGTTTTTCTTGCCCTGTGTAGTCCACAAGAAAAAAACCCCACTTTTTTACAGGCTTCTTTAAGTTGCGTCACTATAGTTATAAAGAATAAAAGCCCAGTAACATGCAATTCATACTCATAAGGCAGAATATACTTTGGGGCACAGTTCTTGTGTGACATTCCATATCCAGCGTGTCCTAGATCAGCAAGGATAGTAAACAGAAGCAGTTTATATTTTGATTTTCCTAATTGAAAAATTGATTGTTCTCGTAAAATATTTCCAAGTGGCTAAAATACCCCTAATGGAAGGATACAGACTAAGCCTGAAATGTGCCTCAAATGTTTGCTTGAATTCTAGTGGTTTTAAAGATTTATGTTTATTAACCTCCTGATTGATACATGTTCAAATACTTTAAAAAATAATTTCAGTTGTAAAATTTTATTTTTAAAGGAAAATATTATCACTTTGTTGTTAAATGTATATGTTAAGAGGTCTACGAATCCTTCATTTCTACCAGATATTCCTATTGTGGAATATTGAGATATCCAGCATCTCTTTTGAAAATTCTTGGTAGAAAGATGTATTAACAATTTAGATAAAATAAAATCTGCTTGGAACCTTCTCCCACCAGTGACTATAACTCACATGTACTAGCTAAAGGAAACCATACAACAAAATGTAGAGGCAAATCAACTGTTCAGTGGAAAATCAATATCTCCTTGAAAATTGAAGTTGCTTAATTTGTTTTGTGCTACAGCCTGTTTTTCAGCATTGTGGCATATTAGTACCTAACTACTTGACTCTCTATTCATGGCACATTATATCTTGGAAACCTCAGGGATTTCAAGACCTGAATCTAGAAGTAGAGAAGCACTGAGCAGTCTGTGCTTATTGCTAGAGAACTACTGTTCTTAAATACAAGTCACGAACCAACCTTCCCAGCGAAGTCCTGCCAGGAGTGAATCCTGTTCTTAAGGGTCTTTTGCAACCTAAATGATTCTATGTTTCTATGATTTTGCAAGAAGGCCAAGCACTGACATTGGAAAAGAGAATAAGATGACTTCAAAGAGGAGGTACTGGTTTCTTGTGAAGTTTTAGGGAAGCTTGTCAAGACAATTTGTATCTTAAGGAAAAAGAAAATGAAAATTTAGAAAAGAATTATGAATCTAATATTTTTTCATTGACTGAGAATTAATTCTACATTTAGCTAAATGAAATAAATTGTATATTTATTCAATCTGTGGGTCTTTGGATAAATATGGCTATAATACATTTATCTGATCTAATTTGAATTGTTTGAAAGGTAGGCATTTATGGTTCAGTAGGAATTCAGATAAAGCTGATTAAATGAGATGTTGGACCAGGCCAACAGATTCTGCTTCACGTCATATCCCTAGGCTTAAAGTTTCCTATCAAGTTTTGATACAATTCATTCCTATCTGACATTCCACATTAGTGTAACACAGCAACTGAATGATTTCCCTCCCTTTGCTTTTTTTATCATTCTTTTTTAGGAACCAAATTCAAAGGCAGTTGTGCTGGTTAGAAGCTCCCATGGTATCTATACATACAGGTTTACTCAGGATAGTAGCCGGAGGCTGTACATCAGGATCACACACTGCAGACCAGTGCAGGTTACAGGCCTCAGGCATCTACACTTTGTGGCTAAATAAAAATGTGATTGCAATTAAAGAAAAATAAAAGATGCTGAGCAAATTTTCATTTACCTTAAGCTCTGAAAAATTTAAATTGTAAAGAAGATTTTAAAGATCTAGGGTTTTGGAGTTTTCCCCCTCCCCCTCCTTTGCCTTTTGTTTATCAGTTCTTGGGGTTTTTTGGGTTTTTTGTTTTATGGGGGGTTTTTTTATTGCTGTATTTCTTCTTGTCTAATTGTATGCAGTTTCAATTAAATATGGGACAAGAAGCTTTTGGCTTTTCTGTCTCAAAATGTGCTGTTCTTGTCAATTCACATTTATATCATAGTGTTTCAAAAACTTCTTTAGTTATGAACATCATCGGCTAAAGAAGAAGAAACACCTACAAACACACTAGCTTGAGCAATTGTTATTGTCCTAAGTTTTATATAATTCTTACACTGCAGACCAACTTCAGACCAGAAGTCCGGCATTACTAGAAGAAAAAAGTTGAGTCATGCAGTTGTCTTTTATACAATAAAATAATTATACTTTATAAAATTATGAAAATATTTGGTTCATTATATATTTTTGCATTACTTCTGGAATTTTGTTTAATTCATAAGTGAGCAGGTGGGAAGTATTAACACTTCCCATTTGCTCTTCAGCTATTACAGTAGTGCCATATTTTAAACATCACTATTTTGCTAGTCCAGGTATTCTACATGAATGCTCAGGTAAAGACATAAAAATATATTCTTTCTAAAACTTTTCTGGAAGGAATCCTGATAGGGGTAGTCAAGTTGGAAGATGAGGGAGCACTTGCATCAGCGTCTTTCCTTGTGCTTGTACAAGCACAAGAAGAATATTGCATACGAATTTACTTTCACTGCCATGAGTAAGAAATGAATTCATGGAAATTTAAAATATCTCAATAGCATAACTGAAGAAAATTAATTCAAGAGATGGAAAATCATGCCAAGCTCATTTCTCTACTGTGGCAGCCAACATTTACAGATCATCTCTTTTGCAGATCAAACTTGATCCTACAGTAATTTCATTCATTCTGTTCTTGGTAGAATGCTGTCCTAGAGTGCCACCTTGGTGGTGAAATATCTTTCATCTTAAATTTCAACCTGATCATTTTATACATAGTTATCTCTTCAGATTTTTTGGCCTTTGTGTTTATCATCCTGGAGAACTCATGAGGAATTCAGCTGTATTCACTCTTGATCTTCTTTTCCTAATTAAGATACATCTATTTCTTTTAGTGTTCTTCAAAAAATAAGTCATCTATTTAACTGACCATTTTAGTAACCATCCTTTTACTGTACTCCAGCCTGAATTAATCTTTGATTGGTACAAAAGAATGAGGACACACCAGTCTCTCTTACCTCCTTCAGTTCCAGTGACCAAAAACACTGGAAAGCTGAAGCATTGAAGAACAGCGCAAGAGATGATATTAAATTCGGAGATGGATAGCCACTCTGAGCTCACAGGAGCTGACAAAAAAAATCTGCTTTTACTGTTAGCTAAAAGTAGAGTGTGGGCACCAAGCATATCCACAAACAAGCCCTCAAAACCTTTACATTTTACCAGTAATTAGTAGGAGTCATAGCATTAGAAACTGTTTAGAATGAATAATAAATCCTCCAATAAATCCTCCAGTAACACTCTACCCTTCCTTTTCTGAAAAAAATCATACACACAAAAAAGTGTGCTTAAATATTTATTTTCTTCAGACATTTATTTTCTTGTATATAAAGCTGTTTGGTTTAATTTTGAAACAAAATTTCCTAATAAGGTACTAATGATAAATGCTGCTATGTTAAACTAAATTCTTTTAAATTCCTCTGAACAATATCAGCTCTGCTCAGTAATATAATTGCAGTAATTGACAATAATACAATCAAGTAATACGATAATATAGTAATAAGGTAATTGGTATGGATGTTCTGAATCACTAAGTTGATGCTCCTATCGGTAATTATTATTAAGATTAATTTTCCACATGCTCAAGGAATTTGAAATATCAGTCAAGTTATAAAAACCTGAAATTTAGGCTAGTTTGATTGAAGCTAATTCAAATATTTATGTACTTATATATATTCATAAATGTACTTGGAAATGTAAATATGGCATGTTTGCATATATTTAAATAATATTGGCATAGCATTTCAATGTAGATATATACACATGCACACATAAAACTGTATTTGAACACACAAAACCAGCACTCAGCAAGGCAAGCAGTGGCAACAATGGTAAATTCTGTGTCTGAGCACTAGATTAGGTGGATGGGGATTCTCAGAGCCAGGGAAACCCAAACAAGAGCTGAGCATACAGTGGATACCATTAAAAGGAATGGTGAGTGCTTGTATTGGGTGACTCTCCTTTAAGGGGCACTAAGGTGCTCATCTGTCAGCCTGACAGGGAGTCATGAGAGAAGCTGTCAAAAATCAAGGCATCTATCTAAAGTTAAGGATCTAGGTGCCTTTTGCTAACAGACAAATGCATCTGAGTGGAACTGACCCATTTACTATAGACTGAGAAAATTAATTTTGGAAAAACTTGCCTTCTGCAGATTTTTATTTATTAACTATCTAGACAACTTATTAATTTAAACTACTCTTACAGCCGTAAGTAAATTGTTGAATTCCACCCTATTTCTTAAAGCTCAGGTGTTGAAGATTTTCACGGGACACCCTCCCTTTTAGGCCGAGGGTGAAAGAGCAGAGGAGGCTGCTTTCCTGTTAAAGTTCTTTATTCCATAGTCTCATAGTTTTCTGAAGGTAGAGTTCGAAGGGGAATAACATGATAAAGCCAAGCAGGAACAGCAGCAGCAGGCCAAACAGCAAGCAAAAAACAGTTTCTTCTTCTTCTATTCCTCTACTAAACTTACAGAAGTATAGATTATATTTGTTAATTGGCCAATAAGATTGACACACGATTCTAGTTTTTCTTTTTCCAACCTATCCTGGTCTAATTCTAATAGTCGTAAATCTTACACAAGCATTACACAAATTTGCGTATATAGTTTTTATCAGCTCTTATTGTTTATGTGAACACTCTTATCTAAAAAATGTGAACAGTGTAGTTCCATCTATATTTTGTCTAGAGTAAAGAAATTCTGTGAAAGGGTAACATTGCTGCAGTAAGAACTGTGTTTAAGGTCTTTTTTGCTGCAGCTTTTCAATGTTTAAAGCACTTAGCATATAGTTCTACTAAAGTTAAAAATCTATATTTCTATTTCACTTTGGTGTGCCTTCATGCATCTCAGCTTATCCAAAGGTTTTAATTCAACCCCTGTGCTTTGGCTTTCCTCTGGGCCTGAGTCCAGAGGAGCTCTCACTCCAACACTCAGGGATATGAATTTTCTCCATAGAAAAGCTAGAATATGGTCAGGAAAAAAGAAAAGAAAGAGTGAAATAATCAAATAGAAGAAAAAAGATGTGGGCAGCTAGAGAAAAAAGATGAGGGGAGGAGGAGATTAAAAAGTGGTCTAAGGGACCCTCCAGTATTTACTGTCTGGAGTGAAAATGAAGATAAAAATCAGGCAGTGGTACACTAAAAATTAGAGTGAGTGTACCATGATCCAGTGGAAGGGTCTTCTTTTAAAAAGAAATGAAAACTTGAAAAAGGATTACAGTAAAAATTGACTGAAAGGAAAATTCTTGTGAGACAGAATGAGTAGGAGATAAAGAGATTAATAGAAAATGCCCATACAGAAATGGGTTTTCCGGAGCTGGCATATGAAAGAAATTTATATCATCCTGTTTAACTAATAAAGGATTAATTTTTCTTTAACCTTTTAGTAATTCTTAGTCTGACATAGAGTACTACAGGATGAAATTAATCTCATCCAATCTTATCTGCCTAAAATGTAGACTAGTTTAAGCAAGTACTATCTATATGATGGTGTGGGAAAGGCCAAAGAGTCATCTATCATGGTTTTGTTCAGCTAACCTTTGGTAATATTATTCCCATTCCCTGTGCAGAGATTTCAGACACACTTCATAATTCTCAGAGTAAATATGACAAACAAATGTTATTTTCTGTTCTCAGACAAAATGTAGATTTGTGATGTCATACCTGTAATGTTGAGGTGATTTAATTAATTTGTAAAGAATCTGAGAACCTTCTGGGGAAAAGAAATATGAAATTCTTTATTTAGGTACATATCCAATACCAAATCTTTCAAGGAAAATTATGCCAGTGCTATTTGCCATCTAGAAAACTGTTGCCAATTTTTTTTCTACACTGGGCATTTTATAGCCTCTTCTGTCTTCATATCTTTTCTAGTCTTCATTGCCACACAATAGACCATCTACACTGCAGATTAGATCCAAAGATGTCTGTATAATAAAAACCAATTTGTAGAAATTACAGTTCAATCAATTTATAATTAGGATAGAAAGGAGAGAAAGAAGAATAAGAAATTCTGTGTGTTCCCACTTACAGTTAAGGAACAGCGTGACTAATTCTGTCTACATCTTGCAGCAAAGTCCTCTGTCAGTGATGGGCTATTTAAAAGTTAGTGGTAAATTAGGTGATGAGAAAAGATGCTATTTAAACTTAAATGAGGAGTATAGGAGAAATGAAGACAAGAAAGACATGTGGTGGTGTGACTGCGTCTCTAAGTGTGCCGCAGGAGCACGTGTATGGAGAATGGCCTTGGTCACAGTAAAGTCATTGCTGGATGCATTCTCATAACAAAAACTATTTTTGTACAGAGATGTAGCTAACATAGCCTTACAGTGCAGCACTTATTACAGCTAGTTACCAACGTGACCCTAAGACCTGTGTAAATTTTGCTTTTCAAGGTAGTTCTGTTATGACTTGGTACTGCTTAGTGCACAGGTACCTTGAATGACTCATTCAAGCTCATAAAGAACCCTTTGATAGGGATTAGAGGTGATCCCATTTCTGTTCCTCTGTGTGATCTCTCAATCATAAGACTTTTGTGAACTCCCTGAGGTGCTGGCATATTTAAATGCTAGTCAACCACATGAATGCCTTTCTTTTTTTAATGACTACACAAAAAGTACAGTCTACCTTCATTACAGAACTGTGTGTAAGAACTTGTTTTCACTCAGGAAAAGCACTATTTTATACTATTCGTGCAAACAAAAACTCAGTAACATCTATCTAGATGAAACCTTCTCCAAATTAATGACCAAAAAAAAATATTCAAAGCCACTAAAAGGTTTATTGTTGATTTCAACCACTTCAACTTACCGGAACTCCTCATCAACATCAAATAAGTTAAGTTCATATTTTTTAGTTTTTAATTGCTCTTAAAAAACTATAAAGCATACATTATCATTTGTTCAATTTTCTTCTTTCATAGTATTTTTTTTAAATCTGCTTAATACTGGAAAGCCTCAGGTACATTTTCTGTATACCATAGTTTAATTTTTTCACATAATTAAAGGTATAGCTATTGTTAATTTACTTGTATAAACCATTTTCTACAATGACATGCAAGTATGATTATTAATATTAATCTTTGAAAAGACATTCCAGTTCCTGTGGCAAATGTCAGACTGATAAGTCTCCATTTTCTCTTTTCTCTCTTATGTGTTTCTTCTTTCTCAAACACCATTCTCAAAAAAATAAAATCTGGACATGGAAATGTAAATCAGCTATATTGAATTTCTTAATCTTATTAAAGCCATGATATGGTAAATAATTTTATGAACGATAACATTGGCTAAGTCAAGACTTTATTTGGCAGACTCTCAAACTGCTCATCAGAGGACCGTCTATCAATCCTGGAACAGCTTAGGCAGAAAACAACTGAAATAAATCTGAAAACAGTCAGAAGAGATACTAAAGACTAAGTAATACATTGCAAACATTGAACACTAATAGAAAAAATTTTAAATGGCTATTTTTCTGTTCACAAATACTGATAAAATATTTTAACTTTTATGATCTGATTAGTAAATTGATTTTAAAATGTCTTTCATTTTCTTGTTTTGATTTTTCTGCTCTTAATTTGCAAACATTTGTCAACCACATGATGTGGAAAGCCTAAAAATAGCTGTGAGCATGGGTCCTGTAATGATACTATATATATATACGTATTTATTTTTAAATACATATATATATGTATATTTATGTATATATAAATTTACACGTTCATGCATATGTAAACTGATATGCTAATTTAAAGAGCCATTTTTCAAGAAGAACATTTACAAATATAAGCATAATTTATTAAATGTTATATTCATAAGTTATGTTTAAACAAGTTACAGGGCAACTTCAGTGGGAAGTTAGAGCAGCATAGAAAAAGCAGACATTTGGGTGTGGGGTGTTTTTTATTTCTCTAGCAACAAACCGAATCAATGAGTCAATCAATCAACACAGGGGCATCTTCATACTCAGCAAAATAATGAGTATAGTCTCCTGCAAGAAAACTTGAAGTATTGTTCTACCTAGTGAGATTACAGAGTGTCAAAGATTGGTTTATAGGGTTGATCCAGTGGGACTACTCAGTAAAACTGCAACTGGATGGGAACAGGAGAACGGACAACAATACCCCTTCTTGAGCAGCCCAACTTGCCATCTTTCATAGCCTCATACATGGTCAGTTCAACCAGTTTAGCAAAGACATATTTTGAGAGGTGTGTATAATATCTGGCTCAGATGGAGCTACTTTTTTCATAGCAGCCCATATGGGGCTGTGTGTTTTAGATTTCTGACCTGTTTCTCGCTCTGCCCCCACAGTGAGTAGGCTGGGGATGTGCAAGGTGCCGGGAGGTGACACAGAGAGCGCAGCTGACCCAAACTAACCACAGAGATATTCCATGACGTATAACAAAATGAAGAACAATAAAACTGTGTCAAGTTTAGGTTGATGGGGTTTTTCCCAAAGTAGCTGTTGCTCGGGGACTGACTGGGCATCAGATTGCTGATGAAAGGTGGTGAATGATTGCCTTTGCATAACTTCTGGGGTGTTTCATTTTTTTCTTTCCCTACAGTTATTACATTATCCTTATCTCAACTTTATCTCAACACAGGGGAGTAAGTGAGCAAGAGACTGGATGAGGGCTTAGCTGCCAGCTGGAGTCAATACAGCACAGATGACAAGGAAAAATTGGTCTTTAAAATTCTGATAAAAATAAAAAGGATTTAAAACATAGCTGGAAGGTGAAGTTAGGGTGGAAAAAAAAAAAAGAAAAAGAAGAAAAAGAAAACCCCAAAACCATATTGCTCATGAGAATTGATACAGTGAGATTTAGGGTCTTCACATCAGTGCTGTTAACTAATGAAACAATTTTGCTAGGGATATACTGGAATTTTCTTAGTATGCATTTACTGAATCCAGACTTAAGGTCTGTGTATTTTTCTACCAGAGTCATGGAACTGTTGTTAGAATCACTTGTCAAAATTATAGAGCCTGAACTTAGCAGGAAATTAAAATAAATTCTTTCTCATATTATTAATCACTGATCCTAGGCTTTCTCAAATACATATCATCACTAGGTGTGGAATGGTATTAGAAACAATTCGGGTCACAGAGTTATTCTCTTAATCACTATCACATATATTGAATGTTTCTGCAGCTGCTCACAAAATACTACTTATCTTTTGGGAGAACTTCACAATGGTAGGCTGAAGCATGATAAATTATATTTCTTCTCCTTTGATTACAGAGGGTTCTGACAATCCTTTGTTAGTTTTAGTGCAGAGTCATCATTTGGTGTGAACCACAGTACTTATGAATCATACAAATTTTATGTATCATGCAAATTTGTTTCCTCAGCAGATAAAGAGAATACTATGGCTAGTGCTTCTGGTGGTGCCTCTAAAAATGTTTAGCTGGGGAGGATCACAGCATGACGTGCAGTGAACTTGCATGTGCACACAGCTGTGTTCGATGCACCATAGATTTCAAAGAAAAATAGCTTCCATTAAAAGATCATTATCAGTTGTTCAGCATCAAGACAATACTAACAATTGTCTTTATTTAATATAATAAGAATTTATTTAGAATATTTAGTAGTTATACATTGGAAAACCGAAGGAAAAAAGATAAAACAATTCCAAAAGGCCTTGTAACTTGCTCATGTGAATCTTTTTACACTCCATACAAGATAGCACAGCTTATCCATGTAAGATAAATGAAGCATAGGAACTTCTAACATATTTCCTGAACCTGCCTTTCAACTTAAAAAGCTTGCCTCACTAACATGATGGAATACAGAACACAACTACACCAGAGCTTCTCACCATTCTCTGCACAAACAAAATCATGGGACAGGCAAGGTGCCAGAGCTTTCCAACTTCCTCTAACCACAACTCTCATTCCTCAGATCTCCCCACTTCCAGTCAGGGTGGGAGTCAGAATAAAAAAATGAAGTTGAGCCTGGGAAAAAAGGAGAGTGGGGGAAAGGTGTTTTAGTTTTTGTTCTTGTTTCTCAACATACTATTCCACTTTGCAATAAATTAAATTCCTTTTCCCTAAGTTGAATCTCTTTTGCCCATAACAGTAATTGGTAAGTGATCTCTTTATCTTGACCCACAAGCTTTTTCTTCTTATTTTCACTTCCTGTCATGTTAAAAAGAGGAGTCAGAGAGAAGCTGAGGAATGAGAAACTGCTAAATCAAACTTAAAGGAAAGAAGTACAAAAAGAAATAACAGTAAATATTAAGTAGTATCTTCTCCCTCAAAAGCGTCACGATTTCATTCATAGAATATTTTTGTATCAGTTGCAAACATAACACCAGAAGGTAGTATGAAATTCACTACAAGAAAGAAAAATGAAACTTTTTAAAGTAATTTTTATGATTAAAAGATGGATTCTGATTTATTTTAAGAAACTCAACTTGTCTCCTTTCCAGAGCAGTGGTATAAAATGAATAAAAGGACAATGTAGGTCATTACTTAAAAAAAAAAAATTAGCAATCTCTCTGGCTTTCCCCTCTTGTCATCCTCATTATCTCCCTGAATTACACCACAGGCTCCCAATGAATTAATGTTATCAAAACTTTATCCCATAACCTTTCTTAAATATCAAGTGATTCTACAAAATCTCTTAATATTACAGCTGATCTTTTTACAACTCTACCAGAAATGGAAGATTAAAAACTTTAATTCAGCTAACTTTTTAGAAAGATACTATTTTCTTATTTTCCACAGTTTCTCAATCAAAAACAATTAGAGAGAAACTTATGCTAATTACCTATCCTAATGATATATAAGAGCATATATGTCATAGGTCACTAAGTGTCCTTTATAAGAACCATCTATGAGGCATCAAGCATATTTTGACTCAATATAAATGACAGAACAATGTTTTCTTTGCTAATGTCATATTAGTCATTTTAATCTTCTGGAAGTTAATCGCTTCATGCTAATACAGTACTTGCCTCTCCCTATTAGCTGTGATCTTACGGTCTCTTTACTGTGTATCAGTCCTCCCACACATTCTTGCAAGGATTTTTCTCATGAAGTTTTTTCTGCCCTGCAAGTGTCAGGAAATTTAGAATTAGATGCTGGTGCATTCAGAATTCATTTACTGACCCAGAGGAATTATCCAGTATGTCATTCAATATGCAGAAAACAAGTGTGCTGTGAAAGAGTACTGCAGTGGACCTGAAGTTCCTTATTAAAAAAAAAATAAATAAAATACCCTTTGACCTGAAGAAAGCAAGCGTTAAATATAAGGGATTTATATTAAATTTATGAGTAAGAGATGAATAAGGCATGTGACTATATATGAATAAGAGATTGATAAGATTTATATGAAAATAACAGCTACATTTAAGAAATCATGAGAATTGATCTGCACTGTGCATTGTGGCCTTTTCACTACAGGGGCAGGAATATTTTTTACATGTGCAAGAAATTAGTAAGGCCCTGTGTTTGTCTTGACTGTAGGCAGAAATATACATGTTTAACAGCTGCTTCTTTTTATGAATGTGTCCAGATACTTTCTTTGTATTTGGCCAGTCAGCTAGACAGTCTGAATTTCCCTAGAAACTTAATTATTCTAAGGGCCCAAGAGTTTTGTCCTATTCAGCCTGGATTTTCCAATGCTGGAAACTCTCTTTTCAAATGAACTGTTTTCTCATTTTTAAGCAAGTGATATTTTCAATTTCTAAGAAAATTCTACCCCTAGTTTTATTCATCTTTCCTAGCATAAAATTGAATAAATTTTCCAAAGTATTAAATGAAATATTGAGTATTCAAATATCATGCCAATATATACATGTAACATTCATCTATGAAAATAACATATTCAGTGTCAACATCTGACAGAACTATTTGTTGCCTTTCTTCCTTTTTCCTTCCCTTTCTCTTCCTTAAAAAAGTTAGTGACTAGCATAAAAACAACGATCTGGTTTGTGTAAGAATGAAACAAAAGTGATCTGTAAGGTACAATGCTTTTTTAAATTGTACTATCAAAAAAGACATTTTCAAACTGTTATTAGTGTAAATCAACAAATGATTCATCAGTTACTTCTTATCTTAAGGGAAGCAAGAAACTAAAACTTCCAGTAAAGGGCAAGTTCCCCAGAACTTTTCCCCATTGTATGCAATAACATAGCTCCAGAACATTTACAAAGAAACATAATTAACAAGCAGAATGAAACTGATATTTTTGTTGGTCCTGTCTCCAAGACAGAGAATCTCTAAATCACAATTAACATAATTGCTCATCAAATTCTAATATGGCAGGCTCTTCTGTGACTACTTTCACTGTTGTCAGTCTGAATCCTGGTTTATGTTCTGACATGTCCTCATAAGTACCTTTATAAAAGTGTTAGTAGACTACCACAGCAAAATACAAGCCACCACTATTCTCTACCAGCTGTGATAATCACAACAGCTTCTCACACATCTTTATAGAGTGGAAGTGCTATCTCGAGAAATGTAACACTAAGTTTACAGTATGTTGTGTCATATGACAAGATGTTTTCAAAAAAAAGCTTTTTCAAAGCTATAATCATATTTTATGAACAGCAAAATATCAGGTGTCAAGTGATAAAGCCTTATCAGTTTATCTAAAAAAGCACAGAAATATAAAGATATATTGGACATGTGAAACTCTTATTCCTTGAGAAGTTTGAGAAAGGCTAATGAATTTATTTCTCCTATATCTCCACATATTATATATTTGCTATACATAAAACAACAGAGGCAAGTAAAGAAGCACTATGAAGCAAATCCTTATGCAATTAAGGAAGTTAAGTATTGTGTTTACAGTTCCATATTTTTGCACAAAGGTACAAAATATAGTTTTTATTACTGCATTACACTAAGGATCAAAAGATAATTATTTTAGAACCACAGAATCTCTTCAGTTCAGTTGATTTAGTTCAAGAAAGTTTTCGAAAGAGTTGAGACGTGAGAAAGATGAAAGCATTTGAATGAACCAGTGAAAAAGGATGCTTCAAACTGAGGAAAGATTTTATTAGACTAACTCCTCTGACTGGAAAAGAAAACTAGAGAGATCTTCCTGGTAGTATGAACAAAATAATTAGTTGAGATACTTACCTGATAGGAGTATATTCTTCGTTTGGGTAACTTTTGTCTAAGCCGCAGATAATCTCACGAGGTTTCTTATCACACTGGTTTTGGTAGGACCACTTATCTGTAGGTTGTGATTTGTCTTTGATTCCTGTATTTTCCTTCATACTTTTCTCACTTGTTTGTTACTTCTCCATATGAAATTTAAAAGATCCACTATTTTGGCTAAATTTTTATGGTGGTTTGAGATTAGCACTTTTTGTTTGATATTTTGGTTTATTTAAAAATTTTTGGGGGGTTTTTTTGTTTGTTTTGGTGTGGGTTTTGGGGGGTTGGGTTTTTGTAGTTTGCTAGTTTGGGATTTTGGGGGGTTTTTTTTGTTTGTTTATTTGTTTTGGGGGGTTGGGGTGTTTTTGCAGGGGAGAGAGGAGCAGGGCTTTTTTGTTATACAGAGTTGGAAATGAGATGCTGGAGAACAGAACCACCGACAGGGACGTGGGTGTCCTGGTCATTGGTGAGCTGAACATGAGTCAGCAGTGCCCTGGCAGCCAGGAGGGCCAACCCTGTCCTGGGGGGCATCAGGCACAGCATCACCAGCCAGGCAAGGGAGGGGATTGTCCTGCTCTGCTCTGCACTGGGACAGCCTCACCTCGAATCCTGTGTGCAGTTTTGGCCACCACAATATAAAAAAGACATGAAGCTATTAGAGAGTGTCCAAAGGAGGGCAGTGAAGATACTTAAGAGTCTAGAAGGGAACCATACAAGTTGCAGCTGTGGTCAGTTGGCCTGTTCAGCCTAGGAAAGTGGAGACTGAGGGGAGACCTCATTGCAGTCTCCAGCTTCCTCCTGAGGGGAAGCAGAGGGGCAGGTACAGATCTCTGGTGAGCAGTGACAGGACCTAAGGCCTGAAGCTGAGTCAGGAGAGGTTTAGGTTTGATACTAGGTAAAGTTTCTGCACCCAGAGGTTGGTTGGGCACTGGAACAGACTTCCCCAGGAAGTGGTCAGCACCAAGCCTGACAGCTCAAGAAGCGCTTGGACGATGCTCTCTGGCACATGGAGTGAATCTTTAGATGTCCTGTGCAGGGCCAGGAGCTGTCTTTAGTTGATCCTTGTAAGTGCCTTCAAAATCAGGATACTTTATGGTTCTATGATTTCCCGTGACAAGGATGGGACACATTTTACCCCTCCTTGCACATATAAAAACCAGACACTCTGAGGGGTCCTATGGAGTAACGTATACAGTTACTCTAATTCTTGGTGATCTGAGGGAAAGTGTTAAGTGCTTTGTCTTCATACTTAGAGTTACCTTCAGAATATTTTAAGATCTCAGTGAATTTTATCAGCACTTACAGCAAAAGGAGAAATTAATTCGGTTATCTACACAGAATTTTCACTTGGGTCATGAAAATCAATAGTGCCTAGGTTGATTAGATTTGGACTTCAATTAACCTTTTGACTTGAAAGTTACCAAATTTGGAATTAAACCTTATCACATTTTATATATATTTTTAGGTTTAATATTTTTATTGCTGTTTACTTGTAACATAGGACTGCTTAAAATTGTGGTACATTTCCCTTAGAATACTAGGCAGTGTCCTAAAAACAAACAAAAAAAAATCCTAACAAATGAGACCCACAATCAAACAAAATGATCACACTTCTGTCTTAGAGTTTGAAAATTTATTAAGGAAATGTATTTCCTGCAGCTCTTAGAGTAACATAAACCCTAACAGTTAAACTAGGACACAAGTAACTGTCACCATGCCTCTTTTTTTATTTCTTGTTGGTTTTTTTAAAGACATTTATTCCTTTTGTAAATCAGATGTAAAGAAAATAGGCAACTGTTGCCAAATTTTGATCCTTCCATAAAAGATCATCCATATAACTGATGAAATATATTATATATATAAATACATATGCATTTTCTTAATTATCGTAAGAGTCAACAAAATTATTGAAGCATTGATGCAACCAGCATAATGAAAATTGTCATAAGGAAAAACTCCTCAGTTAACGTGTTTTAAACCAAATCAAGATCAAAATGATTTATTAATGATTTGTAATTGGCAGTCAATCAGTGACTTATTTAGGCTTGATATCAGCAGTACAATAAATAAACCTACATGTCAGAAGCTTAAAAAATGCTAAGAAACACTCCTTACAGGCAATTCCAAAACGCTGTAGCCTCACACCCATGCACATGCACATACAGAACTGCATGCACATTCTCTCACAGACACTGTGGGCTGCAGCCAAAAACGCCCCCTCTCCTGGACATACAGGTTGTCCCTTGCACACACCTGCTGTGGGAGATGTGTGTGTTCCCTCTCTATGTGTACCCGTGCAGTTCTCAGTGAGGACATATTCACCCAGGGATGACAGGATTCAAGTTGTCATGGCATCCGATGGCTCTGGCTAGCCAAGGCAGAGGTCCTGATGTCATTAGATTTCTAGCAGTGCTAAAGGGATTTTGATAACTGCTGTTTGCACTTCTAGATCTCTCCCTCAAAAATTTTACAACTTAAAATTTTGTGCGTTCTCATGCTATTTCAATACATCAAATATTAAATATCTATATATATATGTATCTTTTCCAGCTCAATCACACTTAATTTCTAAAGTCTCAATGTAATACCCAGACTAGTCTAAACTGTCTGGTAGTCATCTTCTCCTTTAAATTGATCATTTTGGGCAAAGGTGCTCTCAGGAAGTTTAGGATGTCCCTTTCACAGCCACTATTCACATACCTGTCCAAACAACTGCCAGGCCAAGAGTGGGCAGTGGAAGTATCCCCCAGTAGTGACTTGCATCACATCTAAGAAATTGCTTCCATCTACCTTGCAGGGAAAAGGAAATGGAACTTTAAAGATTCAGTTATGTTCTAAGTCAGCTAGAGATTTATTTTAAGGTATAGCCCAACAAACATGGAAAATATGCCACTAGTATTCTCTTCCTGTCATTGAAAATCAAATCCTGAAGTTCTCTCTCAGTAAGATCTTGCTCAAACAATGAACTGGCTTGAAAGGAAGGAAATGACAAGGAGATCCACATAGCTTCTTCCCATGAAAACCCTTGAGACACAGACCACAAACCTATCATCACTTCCAAATTTTCTGAGCATTTCTTTACCCTTAATGTTAGTATCAGTCATGTTGCAGTAACAGCCAACTTGAATAAACTGCATGTGCTTTATCCTAAATCCAAATTGTCTCAAAAGTTCAGATACTCAGTTTAACCATCCATGCACAGAGAAACATTTTGGGTTTATTTATCAGACGAAAAGATTGTATTAAATAAACCCTAAATCCCTTCATAATTCAAGTGTGCCTACTGCTTGAGAATGAATAAAGGAAAAGTTATCCATATTTTTTGTTTGTTCATTGATTTTACTGAAAATAATAAAAGCCTTTCAACCCTGTAGAAAATTATTGATATAGAGATGTTCAAGACAAATCATTAGGCATACAGATAAAGCATTTATTCCATCTGACATGCAGCACTACCAACAATAATTTAGCACAACCCAGAGGTCACACTCAGAGAATCTATATGTAACTGAATAAGAACTATTAATCACATAGGAGTATATGTCTTTACTTTTTCTCCTTATATCTGTTTTCAAGTACCCTTCACTCTTTCAAATAAGTTGTGAGCATAGACCAATGAATTATATGACATACACAATTGCAATATGACTATAATTACAGTATGGATACTGAAAAGCCTTCAGCAGGGGATTTCCTCTGTAGCATTTTGTGAGAGTTCTGTCTTTCCCATGCAAACTATTTTAAACTATGTTACAGTTTTGCAAACTTCTTGCACCTGAAAGTTGTTTTGCAGTATTGTTACAGTTCTAACTAGAAAATATTTAGAAATGAGTGTCTTAGAATTTGACCAATCCCCTCAAGGGGTGGATGGCCAAATGACCAATTCCCTTACGCCATTTAACACACTTTTGCGAACTAACATATAAAAGCCTTTAGAAAATTATTAAAGTGCTTCCTTTTATCCCTGAACCTTAGATTTCACCTGTTTCTTCTCTCGCTGTCCCTGGCACAACAGCAACATTACAGCAGTTATGACTTTTATAAAAGTGGATTGGGAGCAAAATGGGGATTAGTAATCAGATACAGAACCTTTATGAACGCTATGTACACTAGCAGCTAGATCTATGTTTCTAAGTGTGGGGACCGAGACACAGATTCAGACCGGCGGGGAATCGGAGAGGTTTATTCAGAGAAACAAGCAGGTTTTGTACATTTCTTCAAGACCCACTATTTCCTTGTATGGTATTTTTCACTAAGCGACCTATCATACATTGCCATGTCAGTAACACACTTTCTTAATGTCCTTAGCGGGGGTGATCACATGCTGTCACCCTCTGGCAGCTGCCGGCAGGCTCCTCTCTGCAGGGCTCTGCCGTGTGGCATCTCCTTCCCCCAAGGTCAGGCAGAGACAAGCCTCTGTGTCCTGTAATGGCATTCTGCAGCACATCCCACAGCCCGCACTTCAATTCCGTCCTGTCTCTTCCCACATCTAAGAAGTAACAGTAAGAATGGAAAGAAATTTCATTTACAGAGTTTATAATCTAAGAGTTAGATACAAAATTAAATAAGTTAATGAATAGGCGTTGGTAGGCACAGAGAACAGAAAGTACTAAAAAAAGCATATAAAGAAACGTCAAGACCTACTTCAGGTCCTGGGTGCAGCAGAGACATCTGAAATAAATCAGAAAACAAATACATAGAAAAGAGATTTTTATTCTGAATGCTTGTGAAAATATTTCTTAAAATATGATGATGACAGAATGCATTTAGTAGAAGAAAAGCACTTGTTTAAATATTTCTATGTATGTGAGATTTCCACACATAGAATCTTAGAGGTCTCTTCTAAAGTATATCTGGTACCCCTTTTAGATAAAGAGCTGATTTTTTGGTCTTCCAGAATTTAGGTCAAAAAAGGTTAAGTTAATTGTAAACTAAAGTTCTGTAAACAGGGATCTTATAATGAGATTTCTGTGAAAAGTTCTATGATCACGGCATTTTCATTTACAACTCTACAAACCTCATTAAAATTGTCAGTTTTACATAATGAAGGTTCTGTGATATATTAGAGACTGTATTCCAGTGGTTATGGCAATATTGGCATATAATTTTATTTCTTTTCTATCTGAGTGTAATTTTTAACTTGTGGTGACTAAATAGGTAATGTTGCTACACACTCATAAAAAGAGCATGAAATGCTTCCTTGCTTCAAAGAAGCTTAAGCAAGTTAGAGCACCTGATATGGCTATATTACATATATGCAAAAGTTTGGCAGCAACTGACAAATTCTGAAAAAATTTTCATGATACAAACTAGTAACTTCTAGTCACCTCCTCCAGGATATTATCTGACATCAAATTGGTCAGGAAATATAGTAAGATATTCTAAATGCTGTTGCCTATAACACTTTATCATTGTGGCTGCAGACAACGAAGGATGATCCAATATGCTGCAACTGATATAAGGAGTTTTTTGTTTGACAGCTGGTCCAAATGTCATTTGAAATGATGCACTTTTTCTTGTATTGCAAACTGTAAAGCGGTATCAGTTTCACACACACAATGTGTTTTAGATTTGTGGCCTTTTAGTGTTTGAAAAATATGCTTACAATGGTGTAGTGTGATGTATTGTGGTTTCAAATGCTACGTAACCTTAGTTAACCCTACATGTTCTTCTATCGTGTATGGCAATAAATCAAAAGATAGCATCCCTGTAAGTTTCTTCTTTTTCCCAAATTACCTTATTCTTGCTATTATATCCTACGTGGCCTCTCATCCTACACCACTTTCTTCTTCTCCTCCTCTTCTATCTGACACTGCACTCAGTCACTTTAAACTTTTTGTCTGTAAATTAGTCCTGTCTAGCTTTTTGTTTCACACAAAAGACTTAACCTTTTATCCTATAAAATTTTATCCTACACAATTTAAAGTGTAAAACTGAACCTCATAAAAACGTACTGATTATCTGAACACTTTCTACCACTCATCAGGAAATTATGCCTACATTTTAATTACTTTTTTTGTAGCTGCGTGTTTGTTATGTCTTAAGATGTTTGTACTTTATCATCTAATATGCTCACTCTGATGGGGTAATTACAATGGATAAGGATCAGTGTGTTTGCAAGACATAGGCAGGGTTGGAATAAGAGGGCTTTGCAGATAAGAATATAGATGCAAATTTCACTGGAATTCAGTGTTTTCCAGCTCAGTCACAAGACTGATGTAGTGCTCTTCCAGTTACCAAGAAATAGATGCATTTTGACAGTTTTTAAAGAAGAAATCACTCTTTCATCTTGATCCATTGTGGAGTAGGAAATAAATAGGAAATTTATTCACTGAGTTATTATCAAGGCTCCTGTTGAGGACTGCCCCTCATATGCTGATAATTCTGTCTGCTAAAGTTTCTTCTTGTCCACAAAACCCTCCTAGTGAGAAAGTGGAGACAGCTTTCCCAGGTCAGGCTGTACTTTTGTATATACACTCTAAGTTGTTGAGAATATGATGTCAAAGCAGACAGGCTTAAGGATGAGTATAAAGCAAGTAAATCATAAACAGTTTAAGCTTCATTCTGGAACAGACTCAGTGTCATTAATCATTCAGTCAAGAGACATTAATAAGCATTCAAGGTCTGAATGAATAACTAATGCCAAGCACTGCATGTGTGCCAGACTCTCTGATATCCATCCTGCAGCAGAATAATTCTGGAGCAGAACTACTGGTAGAATTCAATGTTTATACAGTAGGTGAAAAGTTTAACTTAGGGTGCCCATACTTATATATTTGTTTTGTTTGTTTGTTTGTTTGTTTGAAGAACAAAATAAGGGTTATATGCATACAAGTGCAAGTTAGAGAAGGGAATTATTTGAAAGAGAGAATGCAGTCACTTTGGACGTGCACACCATTCCAGCACAATATAAGGAGAACTACACAGAGCATGCATACTACAAAGAAAACAAAACATAAGAAAAAAAAATGAAATAAAAGCCTCCTTGTAGTCTGTAAAGCTATTAAAATGCAGAGATTTATTAATTCTGAAGGAATTCCTACAAAGATTATGACCGAGGATCTACTAAAAATAAAACTACTGAAAAGAAACTATAGTTTAGCTCTCCATTACTTATGATCAGGAACATAACATTTGTTTCCTGCAAACTGAGTATTTTTGATTTACCATATGTGTTGTCATACTGAACCATGCAACATAATAATACTACCTGTGAATGATGCAGAGTTTACTGTGCCACAGTAGAGGCATACACCAAAATTGGAGTTACAAAGAGCTCTCTGTATCTGTATTGGGTTTGCATGGCAAGGTTTTGGTAAAGGGGGGTGCCCACAGGGTTGTCTTCTGTGAGTTGTTGGAAGCTTCCCGAGTGTCTAACAGAGCCAATGCCAGCTGGCTCCAGGACAGACTCACTGCTGACCAAAGACAAGCCCATCAGTGACAACTATAGCACCTCTAGGAAAATATATTTAAGAAGGGGGAAAAGTTGCTGCACAAGGTGCACCCAGAAGAGAGGAGTAAGAATGTGTGAGAGAAACAGCCCTGCAGTTAACTAAGGTCAGTGAGGAAGCAGGGGCAGGAGGTGCTCCAGGTGCTCTTGCAGGGATTTCCCTGAAGCCTGTGGTGCAGCTGTGCCCCTGCAGCCCTTGGAGATACATGGTGGAGCAGAGATCCACCTGCTGCCCCTGGAGGAACCTCTGCCAAAACAGGTGGATGTCCCAAAGGAGGTTGTGGCCCCATGGAAAGCCTGTGCTGGAGCAGGCTCCTGGTAGGACCTGCAGACCCATGGAGAGATGGGCTCACTCTGGAGCAGGTTTCCTGGCAGGAGTTGTGACCCTGTAGGGTACCAGTTGTAGAGCAGCCTGTTCCTAAGGGACTGCACCCCATGGAAGGGACCCCATGCTGGAGCAGTTCATGAAGACCTGCAGCCCATGGGAAAGACTTATATTGGAGAAGTTACAGGAGGACTGTCTCCTGTGGGAGGGATCCCATGCTGGAGCTGGAGAACAGGTTGAGGAGGAAGGAACAGCAAAGACATCTGCAGAACTGACCAAAACCTCCATTCTGTGCATCACTTGGGTGGGAGGAGGTAGAGAAATCAGGAATGAGGTTGAGCTCAAGAAGCAGGGAGGGGTGGGAAGGAAGGTACTTTTAAGATTGGTTTAGCTATGCACATGTTTAAAGTCTAAACCATGTAGAGCACAAGTTGTATAAAGGTTTTACAGAATCAAGATTAAAAAAGAGACTAGAGAGGCAGTCAAATGAAACCGTAAGCAAAATCTGGCCTTAGAAAAAGTCTCAGTAAGTGATTGATTTGAGATAAAACAGTGATAAATGTATATATATAAACATATATACATGCAATAAGAGGACTAACTCTAGTCAATAAAAAGGAAACTACAAGATGGATACAAGCACATTATCACTAATAATAAAGCAAATAGTTAGTAAAAGATGTGAACAAGCAACTAAAGAATCAATCAGCTCTTTAAAGAATATGTGGCCTAAAATATAGTAATGGTGGCAAAGGTCATACTGTGAGTATGAACTTCTCTGCTTCTCATTATTTGGCAACCATTACATAAAAGAGAAAATAGCAACAGCACACTAACAGAAACATTAAAGGAGGAACACAGAGAGTGGTTATAGAAGGTACCAGAAAGTTACTTTAAGTACAAAAATCTAAGTACAATCATTCAGTTTTATGTGACTAATTCCTAGGACTTTCACTGTCTTTCCTGGTAAAAGGAGAGAATCGTAAGAGGCAATAATGTAGTGCTGAACACAGTTTCCTGGCTCACAACTTCCCATCTGCTTTGTAGCCTTCCTGTTACCCTGCACATCTCTGTTTCTGGAACTACTTTTCCTTCCTGCCCATTTCTTTTTTTCTTTTATTTTTTTCAAAGCAAATAACTGTGATGAATATTCTTGTGTTGGTAATTCCAGTTAGGGAAAATTCTTTTCTTCTCTGGCTTTAGCTTTGAACTTCTGCTTCCTTTTTCAAGATGAAATTTCTTCTTTCAAAATATGACAGGGGTACAAAGCAACCCATTATTCCCTCTGCTTAGCCTGAGTGAGGGTGGCTGACGTCCTCATCCCTTTTAAAATGCTACTGGTGTTAAGTATCACCTTCCGTCTGAAGAGTATCTTCCTTGTCTTCTGCAATTGTAATTTTTCTCAGAACACTGACTGAGTAGATCCCTGTATCAATTTTATTCCATGGCAAAACTTAAATGTACTTCCTTGAGGTCAGGATCTTCCTCTAAATAGGCGCAACACATTACAAAGGTTAGGATGACAATAAATGCCACCCTAATTGTCATATTTTAGTTTTGTAGATCTACAGAAGAATGAGCTGATACCTGAAATGTTGCAAGCATTCTTGTATGGCAGGAATGTTTCTAAAACTCTTTGTTCAAAATGTGCTCAATGAAGGTTGCGATAAGACTTCTGAGCACAGGATGATGTAATGTGCATAGGTATAATCCTTATAGCAGCTTTTATTCCATGAGGTGTCTGGATTTTATTTAAGCAGACAACCTGTCTGTAGGTCAGCCTCAAACATTAGCAATTTCACATGCAATATTCTGACTCTATAATATGATGTCCTTAGAAATACAACTCCATCAAGCCCTTATACTGCTCTGATTTAAGGTCAAAACTGCTTTTCCAATGGCTTTGTCATTTCCCCTAGGACAGAGCTGCATATCTATTCTGCATGATCAGAGATACCCTATTTGCCCAACATGCTGAGCTATGGAGGAAAAATTACTTACCCAAGGAACAGGCATCCCTGGATGTGAAAAAAGCCTGACCTACCATTTAGGACTCAGAAAAAGGAATGATAGATCTGGTAGGATTAGATACGCCAAAGGGAAAGTAACTTGTATAGATTCACAGTCATTCATGAATGAGTTTTAGGCCTTGACCAGAACAGTGTTTAAATTAGGACTTGGGCATTTTCTTAAAGAAGTGTTGGCAGGCACTGAACTAACCTCATACTGGGTAGTCACAATTGCTACGAGCCATGTGAAGCTTCATTGTTCCCTTCTTACAGTCTAACATCAAATTTTAATCACAGGTACTTTTAGTTAATCTATTTACATTTTAATTAGAAGGGAAACAGATATGTACTTGCGCAAGTAGGCCTAGTGGGAAGCATAAAGAATTTATTTTAGACCAGGGCCTGTCTCAGCTCTCTCCCCATCTCATGCTTTCTGCTGAGAATGCAGGAAGAACCTCGTAAAGCTGAAACATCCTATCTTTCTTAACTGAAAGTGACAATTAACACAATTGTTACTGCCTGGAATTCCCATGTGCTCAGCCTAACACAAGTAAAGATTCGGGAGCTATAGTATCAGACCTCATGTCTACCAGACCAATTATCTTGATTCTGCCATTTTTCAGAAAAAATGTATAGTAGGTAAAACAGAGTGAGCTGCCTGGAGCACTGGAGTCCTGATTCCAGTCCTATTCTAAAACCTTTAGAGTGAATGCATGATAAAACACTGCACATGCTATTAAGGGGTTTAGGTCCTGAAGTGAGAGAATGTGTGTAAAATTAAACCTATAGCACTAATGGAGGTTTAAAGAAAGTAAATATTTTACTTGCACTGCTACCCGCTTATATGTCTTTTGCTGAGATACAAACTGTTTAAAAAACACTTTTCTCCTCTTGTTTGCATGGCTCAGAAAAATGGTAAAAGTATTTTAAAAGCATGTGGCTCTTGGACACATGAGCATCAAAGAAAGAGCTAGTACACCACTAGGAAAGTCCAGGAAAATAGTGAACTCTGACTAGAGATCTACTGACAAAAAAGTCCAGCTCTCCCAGTGATTCACCAGTAGTTAGTGGCTATTTGTACTTTGTGTGTTCCAGAAAAGCAAGCTTGACAACAGTATCCCATCAAAAATTGTTTGGTTGGTTGGTTTTTTCCCTCAGTTTCCTTTCATTTTCCTATATACCATTGATGTTTTAAACCTGTGCATTCTTACAACACTACAGAATAGCATGTGCTCATAAAACAAAAAAAACCCAACTATTTCAGGCTTATACGAGGTCAATGTGATCTTTTGTTTAAATTCCTCCATTAAAAGGAAATACTTACAGAGCTTTTCAGACCACCTAGTTACATCACCATTGGTCAACACTTTAATAATTAATGAAAATTATCTGTGACGACTCTGCATAAGAATGTGAAAGGATAGAACCACCAATTCAGATTAAAGATTTAACCTTGTTTCTTTCCCCAAGAGCATCAGCAGATGTTAGAGGACAAATATAAAGAGGTATCTGCTGCACTGTATCCTATAATCTATCCTACAAAAACTATCGCCATACTTAATAATCTGGATACCTCTTCCCCATTAGTTCCCTTTCAATTTCATTTCTATTTTTTAGACTTAAGACACTATAAACATGTGAAATACACGAAATGTGAGAAAATACTTTTTACTTTATTTCTCGTCCTATAAATTTCATTGTGTGTATACTGATTCTTGCATTTGACAAAATACTGATTGTTGCTTATTCAAATTCCTTATAATGTTCTTGATTTGGCAGACCAGCATCACATCTCCTTTTTACTCATCTATTTTATTTTCAGGCTACCCCATTTAATCTTAACTTAATCTTTACTTATCCTATGCTTCCAGTTATCTACTTTACCTTCTTTGCCTTTTGCAGTTCTGTTGTCTCTCTGTCCTTGGGTGACCTTGGGAGATGGAATAATCAGAATTACATTTTCTATTTAACATGTTGCTACATTATGGGCTTATATAGGGAAAGAAGGACTTTTTTTTTCCCAGTGTACACGGAGTGCTGCATAGCGGACCCTATTTCCACAAGATTATCTCTTTATGTCAGAATAAAAGAGAGGAAATTAAATACATGGTAACTATAAGAGTAAGTTCTTACCTAGTTTTAATCAGATCTTGTGGCTTTAAAAAGAGAATTTCTTGTGAAATAGAGCTGAGGCCAGTAAGTTAATGGGAAATATAAAAAACAGCCTGGTCTTTTTACTCACAAGCAGAATCTATCAAATAAACAAAGTAACAGTCACTGACCTGAATGCACATAGAAAAAGATGCAGGAATTTACTTTCTCCATGGGGTCCATGGTACAAGAAAAGGGCAACATACAGAGAAAGCTAAATCCTTAACTAAGGATATTGAATTAGGATATGAATTCAGGAGACTAAACTGAACCAGTTGAATAGAACTGACCTACAGTTGCTGCAAATTCAACTCATTCCACCCTCTGGTGAGTTGTTATAGCGTCCATATCTTTCAGAAGACATTTCTATTTTCTCTAGAAGTGAATATATGGATACATAATATTCATAACAATCATAAATATAAATGTGTAACATATTTATAGTGAATATTTTTATAAGGTATATTACTACATGACACATTCCATATATAATACATTGCATATATTGTTATATTATTGTTCAACAATATTTATTGTATTTGCATAATATGTTCATGTATATCCACACAACACATTTTAAGGCTTGTAGATTTTCATGTGATGTTTTGCTCATAATTTATGTGAGATATAGCGGTAAAATTGCTCTAATGATCAATAAACTTGTTTAAACCTCCAGTACTGACTGTGCTGTGGCAGCTCCACTGCTTTCCAGCTGGTGGAAATATCAGATGGCAATATCCTTTCTGGTTCAGTGTGTACTTTCTCTTTGGGTGTGTGTTGCCAAGATTGGTGCTGGCATTTGAGTTTTCTCTGCTTAGTGCAGAACGGAAATGAGATTAAGAAAGATTTCACAGAGGGTTGTAATGTCGTGCTGGGGATGGATTGTACTGTTCCCAAGGAAAAAGTAGCCCAGCAATCAGAAATGAATCAAAATAAACCAGCTTGACTGGAAGGTTCCAAGTTTAATTTTCTAAGATATTAATTCCATGTTTTCTTTATTTTTGGTCATGTTTATTTGGGGTTTATGTAGAAATTTTTCTTGATTGATGTGATAAACTCAGGGTGTATTTTTTTAGGATTTCCATCCAAAACTTTTAAAAGAAGGAAGGAAGAAAGAAATGCAGAAATAAGAAAAATTATGGAAGTAGAGTGGAAGGACAGAAAGAAGGAGAGTATAGTTAATGGTGCTGCTGTTTGGGAGTACATCTATGACATTTACTGTGAAAATAATTATTGGGTATGTTACATGTTATAAAGTCATGTTAAACACTGTGTTCTACTGTAAATTTAATTTCTGAAGTACTTTGTCTTATCTGACATTGGTGAGAAGGCTGGAAGTTTGTTTTCAAGTCATGTTCTGAAGTTTTCAGATAGATGATGGAGCACAAAGCACAAAAGATTTTGATTTCTTCTGGACCTGTTTGTTGTGTCTGTGCTTGTTTCCTTGAAAAAAAAACCAAACAGCCCCTCTCCCGAAACATTAACATAGTAATCGTAAAAATTTTTAATTTTTTTCATGTTTTTCTCCTCTTACAGTCACTGACATTCAGGAACTCCCCAAGCCTTCCTAATCAAACCTCTGTGAAAACCTAGACTAAGAAAAAAATATTGCTTAGAACTTAATCACGTGTACTGGAAAGCAATGGAATATGCCTGACAACTTCTACCTTTAATTTCTTTTATATATGTACTATTTTTCTCTTTACCCTTCTGTTTCCTCTCTGATAAGGAATTACACATTGCCATCACTCTATCTGCAAGGTCAAGAGAGCAGTAGCAATGGACCAGCGACAGGCTGAAGGTTTGAGCAACTAAAATTTAGCTGTGATCTTCATGGAAAAGCTGAGTCCTCTCGAGGCACAGAAAGAAGCAATAATGAGGTACAGATTAGGGTAGTGAATTATTTTATGAAGCCCATGAAATTTAGCTTAAGGTTTCAGGGCAACAGGTTTGCCAGGGGTGGAGATACAAAAACATAAAAGCAAATAACAATGAAATATGCTGCTTAAATAACTCCTCCCATGCTCACAACCCTTTGTGAAATATGTTGTATTTGTGGACACACAGGAGCAACATTTTTGAAAGTTATTGGCACATGTTTTCAGATGGCCTGAAAAATTTAGTTATTGTTTTGTTCCTAATAAGAAATAGCCAGTGCCTGCACAGATCATTAGGTAACACAGCTAAAACATAACAGAGTCTGAAGCCAAGGTCACAGAAAAGAACAGTACTCACACTTGGGGACTTTGGGGTCTTTGTTTCCTTACCCCAACAGCTCACCAATCACGGGCAGGGGGCAATAAACAGCAGGAGGTTCTGGCTCACCCCCATGAATTGATGTTCTGCCGTGACAGTGTCTTAATTAACATGGCTAAACCACTCAGATACCTTCAGTCTTACTGCCAACTGTTCAGTATTCAAGATATTATTGAAGCCATTCTAGTGCAAGTGTAAAGTTTAAAGTCCTTTTAGCAAACATTTTTGCTGTGTGTATTGGATGTTTGTGTCCAGATTTTGACTGTGGGGAGGGTGCAGTTCTCTCTCTGAGAGGCCAGGAGCTGCCCTATGCCAGACACAGCTGCTTCCAGCCAGCTCCAACAAGACAGGGCTGAGCCCAGCAGCCACACCAGTGGTTCATCTAATGATAATACATTTAAGAAAGGCCCAAAACACCGGGGAGGAAATGAAGTGTTAGGCAGAACAGTGAAAACACCAAGGTCAGGGAAGAAGGGGAAGGAAAGCAGAGCTGGCCTTGTGGAAGCAGGTGGATACAACAGGAACTGCGTCTGGTGAAGAGCCCACTCCAGAGCAACTTTATCATGAAGGACATGAGAGGGACTCACACTGCAACAGGAAAAAGCATGGAGAAGAAGGAGCACCAGAGAGGAACAGTTATGAACTGACTGTATCCCCATACCCTCAGTACTGCTTGAGCTACAGGAAAGATACAGATGAGTTGTGAGTGAAAAAGTGACATGAAGACTAATAAAAAAGTGGAGGCAGGGATAAAGTGTTGTTTTAATTAGTCTCTATTTTTCACCATACATGTCTATTTTAATTGACAATTAATTACATTAACTCCCCTAAATCAAGTCTGTTTTGCCAAGGTCAGTAATTTGTAACTAGTCTCTCTGTCTTTATTTTGAAACTCATGATATTTTAAATCTTATTTTCTTCCCTTGTCCTCTTGAAAAGGATGAGTGAGAGCAGCTGGGTGTGCATTTGGTAGATGATGCACCTTGTGAGCAAGACTTTAAAAAGTTCTGACAAATATGATATATATATATATCATGGAAAGCTAAATGCTCATCACAGAATTTTCAGGCTTTACATTAAATGTTCTACATTTGCTAAACTCCAGGCATGAGTGGAAACACATTTGTACATGAAATTATCTACATTCTGTTGAAGTTCAGTTATTATTTGTAGATGGCCAAGAAGAGGCAGCAGGATTCTTTATTCTGATGGGGATTCAAGTTTTTTAACCCAACCCTATTATTCAGTGTCTTTAATTGTGACTTTGACTCTTTTCGGATTAGTGATTGGGTATCTCAAAGATTTTTGTTCTTAGCTTTGTGATAAACTTTTCTATGGGCATGGGACACATCACATTACTGAGAGCCATTAAACATATGATGTCTTTAAAAATGGATTTTCATTGCAAAACTCATATCCCTCTACACTAGTAAGAACTAACAACACAAGTATCTAAAAAATGAGAAGTGAAAATTCAATAATAGAAATTGCTGTCATTGTCATTTGAGTTTATTCAACCCTTCCCATAATGCCTTTCTCTCTGTTTTTTACCATGAAGTAGAGAAGCTCAGAGCTACATTAATATCCCTGAGCTTCTACCAATGTGCTGTTTGTAAGTAATGGCTTCCATTTCCAGTCCCCAGCATTTTTTCCTATGCCATGAATCTGAAAGCAGACAGTGGAAACCAGTTGTTCCTATAGAGCTACAAATGACTTCCTACATGAGAACAACATTTGCTGTGGAACAGCATTTTCATTCTTCATGATATATATATCCATCCTATATTCCCTAAATATTCTGTAAATTTGGGTTCCTCCCACTTGATTTCATCATTTTTGTTAATGGGGTTTTGTCATTGTTTTCAAATTTGGCTAAATATATATAGCACAGTGATCATTTACAAAATGCTCAAGTGAATAAAGTGTTGGTTTACTGTGTATATATATATATATAAAATATATATTATATCCTTTTTTTAATTAGCTATACCATTAAGAAAAACGTTGACACATGTGTGCCTTCATATAATATATTTATACAAATGTGTGTAAAGAAAAATGTCCAGAACAGTCAGGGTTCTGTCTGCTAGACTGATCTCTCAATATGAACTGTTCTTTCTTTGTGGAATGCACTGCTCGTATCAGTAGTTTTTATAGGTTAATTTCATTTGCATGCTTTTTCTAAAATATTTTCCTTGTTGGAATGTCTATCTAAATAGAAAGTATTTCAATTTCTCTTACTATTACTCTATTTGCATCCTAAATTTTCTAGTATTGCAAAACACACAGCAGCATATATTGATCAGGAATAGAGTTTCTGTTTTTTCTGTATTTTGCTTTTTTTTTTACATTTGAATATATTCCCAAGTCACTCAAAGTATCTCTTTCAGTGTCCCTAATTGTTGCACTAATATTTTCATCACACTAATAAGTTGCTACCAAAAAAAAAAAATTGTTATCAAATACCAAGTTCTTTTTACTACAGTGGTCCTCTATAGCAAAATCTGTTTTAAATGGAAGAGAAAGAGTAGATTTAAAACATACACACACAAAAAAGAATTGTCTGATACCTACAGAAAATAATTTTGTAAATGTCATGTATCACTTTCAGAAGTGATTGGATTAGCTTCAGTTTGGTCTTTTAGCTCTGGAGCTGAAATATCCTTTAAATGAACTTTGACTGATAAAATTTAACTTGGTTTATGTTTTGGTAATACAGGAATAAGACAGTATTGCTGATAAAAAGAAGCAAGCAGGAAGCTGTTCAGCTGTACCTCTTGTAAGTAATTTTTAAAAGATAAGATACAAACACCTGCACAGTCTGTAAAGTGCACACTTTATTAGTTAATTTGGTTTAAATAACTGAAAAGTTTGATATTTCCCAAGGGCTTGTCCCTCTGCATGAATTAAATATAGTAAATCTTCTAGTTAAGGAATATACTTCAGAGCCTGGCTTGGACAGTATTGGTATTGAAAAAAAAGATTAAGACTAAAAGCTTATTCAGCATGCAGTCCCATTTCTATACCATACACCTCTGCAAAGTCTTATAAAATTCTATTACAAGGCTATCAAATTTAATTAGATAGTCAGTTTTTAGCCAAAGTCTTGCACTCCCTACATATTAAACCTGTCATACTAATACACAACATTCACTAGCTGTTTCCATGTTTTAAATCTTATTTTGATCACATAAATAAGTAAAGCAAAAGATTGCCTTGAGCCAGGCTGGTTTTCTTGCTTGTCATAAAAGCAACCATTTCCCTCCAGTCTTCCTCTTCTTCACAGCTCTGTAATTGCAATACATGGAGACTACATGAATATGTGGAAAGGTGCACATGGCTTAGTGCTTCAGTGGAGGGACACAGGCTGTTTAGAAGGAAAGGCTTGGGAAGGTGAGAAGTGGGATTTGCCCCTTATGTGAAACAGCTGGATTACATGAAGGTCTGCCTCTATGATTTGTCCAGGAATTGGTCAAGAACTTATGGATAAAGGCTTGTGGGCAGCCCAGCACAGGTGCTTTTGCAGTCAGAATCCAACATAGACCTCCTGATCAGGAAGTAGATATGGCGTCACATTCACAGGCCCTGTTTCTTATGGGGAACTTCAAACACCCTAACATGTGCTAGATAGACAATACAGCAGGACTCAGGTAATTTGGAAGACTTTAGTGATGCGTTGAAGACAATTTCCTGGTCCAGGAAACTGAAGAAGCAGCAAAGAAAGGTGCTCTGCTGGATCTGATTCTTATGAACGAGAAAGAACTATTCAAGAATGTGAAAGTCAGGGTAGACCTCGGATACAGTAGCCAGGAGATGGTGTTCTGAATCCTAACAGGGGATGGTTTAAGCTTAGTCCTTGGGAATGTGATGGAGAAAATCCACCTGGAATCTAATTCCAAAAACATGAAGGACAAGAAGGTGGTGAAGGGTAGTCAGTATGGATATAAAAAGGAAAAATCACACTTCAACAACTTCAGTGAGGTGATGGTTTGATAGGGGAGAGCAGTTCATGCTATTTAACCTCAACTTAGCAAAGCTTTCATGATGATTTCTAATAAAACTCTCATAGAGAAGCTTACAAAGATAAGGACACAATGAGGTGAATTGAAAACCCACTGAACAGCCACATCTGGAGAGTTATGATGAGCAGTGAAGAGTTCAGTTGGAGTCCTGTCACTGGTGGTATAGCCCAGGGCTCAATACTGGGACCAGTACTGTTGAAACTTTTCATTAAGACCTGGAGGAGGAGTTTGAGTGCACCCTCAGCAGTTCAAAAATGCAGAACTGTGGGAACTGGCTGGTACACCAGGTTGTTGTGCTGCTGGATAGAGCAGCAGCCTGCTCGTTGGGTTTGACAAACAGGCAGAGATGAATCACATAAAGTTCAGCAACGGGAAATGCAAAGTTCTGCACATGAGGAGAAATAACCACAGACACCAGTACACACTGAAACAGCCACTGGTTGGAGAACTTTTGGGACAGTCCCTTTTAGGTGAAGATAGTAAAACATTAACCACTAACATGTCTTAACTGCCTCACTCTACTGTTCTCCATGGCTCTAAGGTAGCAAAGGTCTTTCAGGCATTGTGTTCACTGGTGCAAAATAAGTCCAAAAAAAAAAAATATGGTAAAGATATTGCTATGTCCAAAATTGTTCTTGCCAAACTTAAGAGATACACTAGGCAAAGATATCAGATCATCCCAACATCACTATGCAAACCATGTAAGAAATCAGACTGGAAACTGGCTTCATTCTATTTAGATCAGTGTTTCACTCACTGATGCTTAATTGCAACATATATTTTTAACACAACACCAGAAGCAAAATTGGAATTGATAACAGTTTTCCACATACTTAGTCAGGAGGAGAAGAGAAGGAACCAGCTGCAGAGTTCTTGGAGGTAAAAGAACTTATGGAATATCTTTCTTCATCCTTTCTGTGTTGTATGAGGCTGTGTCTTACAAGATTGCTACTTAAGACATCTTTCCCAAACACTGTATTAGCAAAAAGATGTAGGAAGTCAGTGACAGTGAGAGATGACAACAAAGTGTATTAAGCTTGCAGCTCAGGCTGAGCTGAGCTCAGAAGTGTAGCAAGCATTTTTTTAAGCAATAACATTCTAATAGCTGATTTGATTGAACTTGATCAAAATACATCCAATGTGCCAGTTTGTTCATGTGAAGAATGCAATCTTTAGCTAATTATTATAAGGAAGTCCATACTAAAGCAGTCAGGCCACCAAAGGAGAAAGCCTGGGCTGGAAAAGACAATTAGTTTCAGCAGCTGTGCAAGACAAGCACAAATTCCTTTTTATTTCAGAACTTTTAAATGATGAGCTGCTCAAGAATTCAGAGAGGGAACAAACAAGCTAAGAAGAAAAGAAGGAAGAAGGAAGGAAAAAAAGGTCAGTGTACTAGAACAGTGAAATTGGAAAGTATATACTGCTGTCTGCTAGGCACTGAAACCTAGAAAATTTAGCAAATAAACTTATATAACAGCTGTGCCTAATAGCATTTCTGCTGCTATCAAGATTAAATTTAAAACTATATGTTATCACATACTAAAGCGTTTCCACCCATACTTTAAAAATATGTAAATCAGAAGGTGATGTCTCATATCATGCAATAATGTGTGGTCTGGAGGAAGAGAAGATGAAATTGAAATGTTTTGTGTTCTCAAAATGAATTTTAAATGAAACCTGAATACTGTGTGAGTCAGCCACAAAGAGAATTTATTCTTATATCTGTCAGTTCATTTGGTCCTATTTTTCAGCCAAGCAAAAGTATTCCCAGAGTACCTATTTTAAACAAGTATCCAATTTTTTACTTAAAAGGAATGCTTAATGACTATTTTGGATATCTCTGCTCTTTAAAATCTTACAGCACTAGTTACCACAGCTCTAGGGAGCAAACATGTACTAGCTCGTAACATCTCTTGGGCCAGGAATGGTTTGGGAAAAAAGCATTTTCATACCCAAGCAAGCTGTGGCAATCACATATTTATGTAACTGTTATTGGATGTTCTCACTCTAATTTCAGCTTCCATGAAATATGTCTTAGAGATTTGTGGGACTGAAGAATCGCTATTGTTGTCAAAATAATTTCTTTTAACATACTTAGAGATAATTCTTGATTATTTAATGTTGAATTTTATCTCCTGTGGTATGTTCACTTGGTAACTAGATGCAGAAAGGACACATTTCTTCTCCTGTGAGAAGCATAACTCTATCAAGGAAATAGTGTAAAACATCCAGCATCATGCTGTCACTTTAGATTCACATGGGAAAAAATCCTGACTATGACATGAAAACCTGACTATGAAAATTCTCTGGGAGGTGTTAAGGGTTTCAAAGAAAATGCTAGTACCTAAAAGCAGACTCTGGCCTGGTCTAGTCCATTTCCTATTTTTCTTTCTTTTCTCTGACAGAGCAGTGGTCCAAGATCTTTCTAAAGATCACCTTTACACCAGCTTTGGTCAGTGTCCTTGTTCAGCCAAAGTAGACAATGATAACTCCAAATTTAAGGCATCTTCAGCAGTGGAAGATGGTCATGATTTAAAACCATTTTCTCTTGAACTTAAAGCAAGGCTTCATAATCGAGTTTCCCCATGTTTCATGTTGGGCCCTAAGACCCCAGTTGCAGTTTGATTCTATCCATGTCTGTGGGGTGACCACTTAACACATTCCAGGACTTCTGTTTTCTGCCAGAAAAATTATGTCTCCTCAGCATTCCTCAAGCAGTGATTATTCAGTGTACCTTGTAGGGAGATACTGGATAAATAATTAAAGAATTGGAAGATTTTTTTTCAGCCTCTGTCATTCAAATTTGCCCCATCTAATAGCAAGTCTTAGGTTTTTTTCAATAGAAGACTGAGACTGTCAGACCAATATTGGTGAGAACTTTAATGTGGTCTAAGTTATTGGGTTTTATTTCCTAAATTGCTTTCCAGTAAGGAATGGGTAGGGAATGGGAGGTAAATTTTGACCTTTTCTTCCATAACTCAGGTGGTAAACTAACTAGTAAAAGCTTATAAAAATGTGGTATACAGGTTATAATGATTCAAATTTATGTTTGATTATCCTATCTTTCCATCTTTTGAAGAAAGCATTGACAGTTTAAATTAAGAAATTTTCTTGTCTCCAGATAGATGGACTGAAATATCAGATTGTGATGAGTTTGAAGTGTAATTGGCATGGAAAGCACTGGATGGTCATTCCCTGAAATGCTCCTGGGTAATTTCCAATTTCTTCACAGGGAATTGTGTGCCCATAATCCCAGAGACTGATAAAAGTGTAAATGGTGCAAATGTCGATCTCTCCAGATATTCAGAACCCATGATGAAAATGTGAACCCTAGTTTTGCCCTAGAGGAAATGCAGGATTCGCATTTGTCACCTGTGTGTTCAAGATGTACACAATGGGTCTAATTGTCTTCCCTCTAACATTTTGCTGCACTCTGAAAATTTTCAGATAGCTTTACATATCTTTACTCCCTGTTAATTCCTCAGAAATATTTTTGAGACAACTTCATTTGCTGTTGTCCCCCATATGTGTGACACAGTCATATGCCAGGATATCAGATTTCTCTGCTAAACTAAAGAATAATATATGGCAATGTTTGTCTAAATTTGATTAACAGTAATTTCTACAGAATTAGTACAACAATAATGTATCTGCAGGATGTTTTCTCTCTTATTCACATTGGATGCTCTTGTTCTTTAAATTGAAATAAATGGCTTGTTATCTAATAGACCATCAGGTTCTGCAAGATAATTTATTTTAAATAATAATTTCTCTTGTGTCTGTCATACTATTTTCTCTTTTTCTTTTCATTTCCAAACTGATTTTTTCTTAAAAAGAATTTGAAATCTGGTGAGGATTCTTAAATTTTCTAGATATATTTGCTTAAAGCAAACACGGCTAAAAACAGTTAGTTATTTTCTCATGATCCAGTTCCAGCTCTTTGGACAGCAGATCTAATTACCAATAAGTGGATTAAATGGCAGTCATTATATGTAAAATAGGAAAGCTTCTCCATAATACAATAAGAAATAGATAAAATTCAATATATGACAAAACAATTTCAGAGGCAATTGCTGAACTCTGAAAACACTTTGCTTAAATATACATGCAATTATGTATTATATCTTTATGGGATAGTTAAAGAAATATCCATAAAAATATTTTCTTTCCTTGTAGCTCATTCTGCAAAACCACTTAGTAGGACTTTCCTACTTATTAATTTCTCTAAGAGAATTTTATATTTGCCAAACACTACGAAAAAGAATCATCTACTTAAATATCTTCAATACTGATGTGTATAGTGAATTTTTTGGAATGCATAAATGCTTTGAAGGATTGCCTACTCTGAACATTTTCTTTTTGACGGCTTCTTACAGCAGTAGTGAGGAAAGAGAAAGAGTGATTCAGGATTTCTCAAGAATTCCACTTTACCTTTCCAAAAGTGAATTGATCTCTTGTGTGTATTATATAAATAAATAGGTAATGTAGAAGGGCTAATTTCCAAAGAAAATGTCACCTTTCTACTTGTCTTTTTGATTGCAAGTAATTATACTTGCAAATAATTGTTGGTTTTTCACAAGTAGAATGTCTAAATACCAGATTGGGCTCACCAAAGAACTAATTAGACTCAAATGTACAATAAAATGAGCCCTCAATTAATTACAGATTTGAAAATACAAACACAAAAGTGGAAATTTAGCTACAATACAATGCACAAGGACAGAGAAAAGAAGAAATCCTTATATGGCAAATCATATATTCCATTATTTCTCTCTAACCACTATATTTTTATTTAGACATTCCACTTAACGGCAAACAACCACAAAACCCTATCCCAAGATTTTTCCAGGAAAATAATAACCCTGCATCTTATACTAATAAAGCTTAAAACATAAATAGCCTTGGCACTCCCATAGGACCATGCAAGATTTTAGCCAGAAACAATTGCAATTTTCCCACAGAAGTTAGATTCAGAAATTGCAAGTTATGGTTTTCTTGCCTTGTACCTGTGAAGTTACTGACAGTTCTGCAGGTTGGCTGTGAAAAAGTTACCATTCCAAGTCAAGGATATTTTATTATTGATTCATATAATTACTAGACAAAGGGTGAGAAAGAGAAATGTCAAAACACCTTTTGTGTCTGCCATACAGTTTTCTGTGGTAGAGGGACATTAAATCAGCTCCACTTTTTGAGACTTTTAAGGAAGTGGAGTACCTGAACTAGAATCCTTATTCCTATAACAGGGTTTATTTCTATAATTTTCTTCTTTGATCTCCAAGGGTTTCTCCTGTGTATCAACCACTTCATTCTCAGAATCACCTACTATATGAGCCAGCACATTAAAGTGCCTGCCAATGTCTCAGATGTTTCTTCTTCTGTAATCACTTTGCAAGAAATTGTTGCAGTTTCTTATTTCTGGAGACGAATGTCTCAGGCTGTTCTTTTACCGAATGATCACAGACTTCCCATGTGAGCAGATGCTATTAACTTATGTGAATATCATGCTTTAAGAAAACTGTTACAAACTTCTTGTTGTTTTATAGCATCCTGGTTACCACATTTACTTCCTAGCAACAGAATAATATTTCCCAGTGAAATGAAATCATCATCAGTAGTGGAAACATTCAAATGACAGAAATCTAATCAGAAGAAAATTTAAGATAGCAGTATCAAGCAGAGTAAAAGATTTAGGAGCAGAAGTCACACTGACTTCCTATTGCTTACTTTTGAAAAACCTCCCTTACTTGCTCATGATTTTTCTTGGGCTCACAGCTAACTTCTCTGATTTTCCTCTGAGCATTTGCTGAGTTTGCTGTCCCTCTACACCCACCACTTCCTCTATCAGTTAAATACTGCTATGTGGAAACAGAAAGGAATTTTTCAAAAAAATGTTTTTCCATTAAATAGCAACAATATGTCAGCTGTAACTTTTAGTGGCAATGTATCTGTTTTCACAAAAATTTCACTAGCATACTTCCCAGGTCTGGAGTGAGAAACAGGGGACAAGACTCATTACTTGAGAAGCACCCTAATGATCGGCGCTAAATTGAATGCATTTGCGTGGGTGTGGGTGTTAGACTTCTGCCCTGGTTACCACTGGCAGCTTGCAGCAGCCCAGCGATTTCCCGTCCCACTGGCCATGAAGCAGGAAAGTCCTCTGGCTGCGGCACTGCCTTCCCACCCATCTCCCATGGTCCAGATGGGGATGCAGGGCCAATTTACTCCTCACATCTTGGGACTGACTCTGGAGTGCACAGCTGTGCAACCCTCCACACTGCAGATGTGGAGAACTCTGGTGGAAGCATTCCTTTTGAAGGAGTTTTCAACTTGCTCTGTCCTGTGCCAGAAAAATGGCTTAACCACAGAACAGTTGACTGAGAAGAGAAGAAGAAGAATGGGGGAAGCAGTGTCATTTGCTTGCTTGTTTTTTGGGATGTCACTGAAACAATTTTCTGTGATACCTGAAGTTTGGTTTTGAGTTTATTTTATTATTTTTCCATGATGTAGCATTCCTGTTATCTAGCCAGCTGTAGTTAATATGGCAGACATACTGACAGCCAGTCCTTACCAAACTTTCAAATCCAAAAAATAACACCTCATGCAGTAAAATCCACTGAAAACATGAATTTATAAAACATTTACACACTGCTATATTCTCACACTGAACAAGGAAGTGCTGTACCAGCTTTGGACGATAGATACCATATGTGGAGACTGTCTATAGCCATCCTAACTTCCTGAAAATTTCCTGTCTTACCTGCTTGCTCTCTATAGTGAGGTGCAGCTGGTGGATTCCATTGGCAAATGGATGTCTGCTCAGCAGCTGATGGCTATCTTCAATTAGAAGATTGTCCTGGTGCCTGCAAGAGCAGTTTGTAAAGTACATGGGCCTTGATTACAATACAGAAGTCAGAAATGCCCTTTCTACTGAATTCAACAGGCTTTAGGTTGAGCATTCATTGCTGAAAAAGGATCTGGCACAACGAATTTAAATGAAAACAGGAATGGTTAAAAATATATGAATAACCTGTGGAAAATGTAAAATTCCCCAACTAACTGTGCCAATAATCCAGATGCTGCAGTTGGAATAAATTTCATTATTACTTACCAAAAGAAGAGAGGAAGAGAAAGTAATGCATTCAACACAATTTTCTATTCAAGTTTTTTCCAATATGTTTTTATAAATAATTGCTATTATTATTTATGTACTGTGAAAATTATTCCCATTTCTGCACTTTTCACTTGACATAATACTTTAAGGTTGAGCCAATGTAAGACCAAAGCTTCTCACTTGGAAAACAGAGCTGAAACAGGAAGGTTTTGTGCTTCAAGGGCACATTGATGCAGAAGTCTAGTGCAGAACTGATGCTGAGATACAGGCATTTGCTGAGGTCATCCACCTTGGTCCAGTGCCTTCCTATAAATAGGGAAACATGAATAATTTACTTTTCTAGGAAGTAGCTGATAACTCTTTACTATAGACGTAAGTTGAAATATGTGTTTGATGCTATCTGTTACTGAACATTGACTGCAATTACCTAAGATGGTCTTACTAAAACCAATGTTTGATATATTTTTTTAACCATAAGACCAAACACTTTGACAAAATGTCCTCTTTTTTTCAGAATTATTTAATAAAAGCAACCTTCCTAAGACACTGAATGTTTATGTGTATGCATGTATGTTTTATGTGTAGAACTTCCATATTACACCATCACCTAAACTTCCATCTTTCTACAAACCTAGGAACAATTATTTTTCCAGGGACATAATTCTAAAATCTCAATAACAGGCAAGAAAAATATTGAATCTGGTCTTTTCTTGGAACAGTAGACATAAAGCATTTTTCACAGTTCTTCACATTTAGATATATATACAAACATACATATATGTACATATGTATAATTGTTTTTACATATATGTGCACACATGAGTAAATTTATGCACATATTAATTATTTAATTATTGTTTAAACCTAATGGATACTATAAAACTAATCTGGTACAGCTTAAGACAGTATAGATGTACAAGCCCTATCTATCCAGGCTGATGCCTTTGTAATTCACATAAATTTTTGTGCTCTGTGGTTTGGGTTTTTTTCACATTAAGTATAGTTCCCAGCACCACCCTGTATAAAGCAGTCTTAGATATTGCTCCCCCAAGCCAGGGCTACAGAATTGCTCACTCTCCAACCACCTTAGCACGTTACCTCACAGGATGTCCTATGCTGTAGGAGTGAAGAAAATATAGATTTTGAAGGGAAAGCTAGGACCGGATGCGGGAAAGAGAATTCAAAGCAGCAGGAGCAGCAAGAGCAAGAACTATCCATCCCTAAGAATAACTTCTTTTTGTTTCCCTTCTGATCTTTGCTATGGCAGGATTTCATTTGCTAGTCTTTCCGAGAACTCTGTAGCTGAGCCTGTGTGAACTAATGGAACAAAAATGAATTGTTTCAAATATACTTTTGTCTTTATGTATGGAGGTTTTTGATTAAAATTAGTACTTATTGTCACTGGCATAATGGTTATCATTAGGAATGGAACAATAATATGAGTCTGACTGTGAACCATCCTGTTGTACTAGAAAAATTTGTGCCCTTGTCTTGGACAAAACATTACTTAAAACCATAAGAAAAATATCCCTTGTAGAGAACAACTAATTCCCTGCCCTTTAGACAACAAGGAATGGATACCTGAGACAGATAACCAGTATCATACAATTAGATATTCAGAATAATTTTTGTGCTCAGTTTTACTAAATCCATAGCAATGGACATTTGATTTGTGGCTGCATCACAACTGTCTTGCAAACAGATTTAAAGGGGAAGAGCATAACAGTTCTTTGGATGTTTTCTTACATGAACCATAAGTTCTAAGTAGACATGAAAATATTCACAGTGGTACTTCTCATGAAATGGAAAATCAAGGACAGCTTCTGTCAGATATAGCTATATATATTATAAATGAGAATTTTCATTCATTGTATTATTCAAAGTTTTAAGACTAAAAACTAGTGAAAAAGAAAAATTATATTCTTCCTAGCCCAAGATACAGAAGCCTTTCTTTCCTGTTTTCTTGATTTAAACAATGAGCTTTACCTAGATGAAGCTGATTTTCTGTAAAATAGTGGAACGTACGTGTAAGTATAGATTTTTCCTGGGAAAGCCTGCTGCAGTATTAACTGTAGCTAAATTTTTAGGGACTGAAATACCCAAAATAATTCTTAAACATCATTAAAATCCAGTCATATGCCCTTTGACATGCCAACATCAAAAATGTATTTCTAGTTCATAGTACTGCTGAGCCTGACTCCTGAGCTCAAGCCAAATATTTTAGGTGTTTTAGTTCAATGTGTTGATACTGTTTGTAATTTTCTTCTACATCTTGTCTAACAAGTAAAAAATACGTATGCATATTTGCCCAGTTAGAAGATAGTAAAATTCCAAAAAGAAATAAATTCAAGTCAAAAATTACTGATAAAGGGAAAAACAAATCACTTGTCATGGGTTCTGTAGGTATATTTCACTTTTGCTCCTTGTTTATAAAGGCAAGCTTGCCAAGTGGACAGTGTTCAAAGGAAGAGGAGAGAAGTAGATGTCCTTGGAAAATTGAGGATTGTCTCCACAGCATGCTTTCTGCCATGAAAAATTTACATGCAACAAGCAAGAATATATCATAGTGTGAATAACTTTTGCTGCCATCATATTCTGTGATGATGAAAGTGTGATTCATCACAATTGTGATCCAAGCGGCTGCTGGCCTCAAGATTTCTCAGGGTTCCATGGCCAGGAGATTGATAGAAGTATGAGGACAGAAAGTGTTCTTGGATGCCATGTTATGCCATGGTTTCCTGTAGGCATTAACCTCCTGTCTCTTTGCTGTGCTTCTGCCAGCTTCTACGTCCCCATTACAGTGCTGCAGTTTTTCTCTAGCTTTTCAGCATGAAGTGTGAGATGCAGGAGATTGCCCAGCTGCTCAGCTACATAGGCATGGGAATTTTCAGACCAGGAAAGATATTGCACTGCGCTACAGACAGAACTGTTTCTATCCAGTTGAAGTCCAACAACGTATTTTCCCTATGTTTATGTGCCCAGGAGGAAAATGTGGCCACCAGTACATGAAACAGTACAGCTCTACAAAGATTCTGCTTCCTTACTCGCTCTGGGACACTTCCCAACTTAACTTCCTTTTAGAATGAATCATACTCCCATCAAAACCAGAGCACAATAGACTTTGTCTAGCACTTCTTAAATTTGAGTAATACTGTGAAGCATTTTGGATTTCTGTTGTAGTCAGTGTTTATTCCTGTCTTAATTTTCTTAGAAACAGATGTGGCTTCTTCTTTATATAACCATGTTTCATTATACTTCATCCTGGATAAATTTGCAGAAGTTCCATTAATGTCTGTCAGAGTAGGATAGAATATCCAACCCTAGGCTTAAAATTAAATTTGTTTCCTGTTCAATGTCATTGCAAATTGTGCAGAAATTCAGCTGAATATAAAAGGTGAATTGTCAGGTTCTTAAGACAGGAACCGTGTTTTCCCAATTATCCATAAAATACCTAACACAATGAAGATCAGTGATCCTAACTGCTCCAAGGCAATATCAGGATACAACTAAATAATAATATATGTATGCAAAAAATACTTCTGTAGATAATAAAACCACTGATACTAACTTCAAGAAATTTTGTTTAGACTCTTGTTTTTCATTAGAAATGGAGAATTTTTACATTGACTTATATTCACTTACAATTATCTGCGTATACTACTACTATCTGTTTCACTTTTTTTCTCCTTACTGCTCCTGTATTTGTCTGTAAATCATATTGTGTATTAAGAAATAATGCTGAAATGTTAACAAATGCCTGAAATGTTAAATCCAGCTTACCATCCTTTGACATCTCTTTTCTCCATTGTTTGATATGATGTAGTTATATAGTTTTAAAAACAAAGTAATCAATCGATATGATAACCCTTCAACAACTGTCAAAATTTCCTTTGACTGTTTTGAATTGCAAATTGCGCAAATTGGCTCCAACATTCCATCCAAATGGCTTGCTGCAGAAGATGTCCGTGTTAGAAATTGGGCTTGATTTGCTTTTAATGGATGTAGTTTGTTTTGTGTACTGTTAAATCAGGCCATGAATAAAGGTTTAACTTTCTGACATAAAACATACTTTAAAAGAAATTCATACAGTCTAAAATAAAAACAGATGAGATCTCAGCTCTGAATCTAGTTTGATAAGAGGAAAGCTCACCAATGACCAAGTTTATCAGTATTCCACCAAAGTACCATGTATTAAAACATTTGGTATCCAAAGTTCTGATCATAGAAAACTGATGAAAGTTCTCGTTTACACCAGTAGAAGTCCAGAAACTGAATGTTTTGTTGATCCTTATTTGAAGACTTGTGAAAGTACAACATATGGTGGGCTTTCATCTTATATGAAACCTAAATCACTGAAGCACTCTTTTGTCTAGGTGGGAATGATCTACAAAGAGAAAATATGGTTCCCTAAGTCCTCTGCTGTTTTACAGTTCATTTATTTCTCATACGCAGAATAGGCCTATAAACACTTGCTCATTATTAATATATAGAGAGAGCACGGCCTGATAATGTTCAGAAAACCTGAGAAAGGTAGAGAAGGAAGGAAGGAAGGAAGGAAGGAAGGAAGGAAGGGAGG
>VWZW01003916.1:4529371-4605005 GCA_013397115.1 Edolisoma coerulescens | reverse complement strand
GAAGGCACACCTAGCAGGTCTTGAACTGAAAAAAACACACAGATTAAAAATTGTGATGTTTTGTCAGAAGAAGGAACTAATTTAGGCTTGCATGGTCCACAGGGGAGAACTGAGCAGAATTCAGCTCTGGTTCTCAACAACTCTTCATAAACATCTGAGTATTTTACTGTCTCCCAGGCTGAGGTCAGAATATACTTTTTGTAAACAAAATCCAAAAGACATCTTTAGGCCAGTTGCTGTCATAGACAAATTAGGACATATTAAGATTTTTCCAAACCCAAATGTGGCCCCGCTCTTAAATGCCTTTCAGCCTCCTAGCCCTAGCAAATAGCAGTTCATTAATCCTCACCGCGTTTCTTGCAAATGAAATGTTGTCTAAGAGATTATGTAGCTCACATAATACAATACAGAAAGTCTATATCAGAGATAAAATGGGAAATCAAGTTTCCATTACCCCTGGTATGCAGTGGGAAAACTGGAGCATTTTCCCCTAATTCTGAATGTACCTATATCTTTATTTGTATTATAGTATCACCTTTGATTATAATTGTTTCCTTATGAATGAAACATAAAAAAATACCGCTTTTTATCTAACTTTTTCACAGAAATATCTCTAACAATGTCTGAATATAATAAAAAGGGGGAAATAAAATTAATGAAGTTTTTCAAATTTTTTTAGATAAGTACTAACTTAACTTTAAAATTGACAATAAAATTAGCAAAAAAAAAATTAATCAGTTTTATGCATTATCTGCAATGAAATATATAAATATATTTTTGTTCTTTTTTTTTTTACTTATCAAAAAAGTTTTTTGGTTTATTTTTTGTTCCATTTAAAAATGTGGCTAAATGAAAAGTCTCAAAGTTTGCCATGTAAAGGGAAAATAATTTTCTGTCGAGCTTAATAAATATCCATTAGACTCAGAATGGTTTCAAATTTCTCACATTTCAACATGAAAATACCTACACTATCACAAATACCTGTGAGTCACAAATACCTATGAGTCTCTAACAGAAATTCATGGACTGGTAATTTCTGGAAATCAGAATACATGGTATATAATTCATATAAGCATTATAGAAATCTATAAAGTCAAAAAAAAGTGTATTGAGCCAATCATTGCTATTGAATTAGTGTGTGGGGTGGAACAATTAAAGAAAGCATTTAACTTTCTCAAATATGATTCTCACAAAGTAAAATAAACCCCGTCAATAAATAAATATTTGGCAAGGATACATTGATTTTAAAACACCATTATTTACCATGCTGGTAGACATTCTACCAGTTATTGCAGAAAAGTGAGTAAGCAGCTCATCAAAAGGCTGTCAACTTAAAAAAAAACTTTCAGTGAGCTTTGCAGTGCTATGTTAAAGCAACAATTCTTTTTTGTTTTTTCAAAGCTTTCATCATCAGAGTCTACAATCTGCAACAGCATGATTTCTAAGACTCTAACTTTGTGGGGAAATTGGTGCTGATGTTAAAAATGCATAGAGAGACAGACACTTCTGTAAGTTGCCATCTTGCTTTTTTTTTCTGTCTTCATCAATCACTGTTCATTGGCAAGTTGTTCAGATAGTGTATGAAAAGACATCCAGCTCAAAAATTTTGTGGGAGATTCTCTGCCCATGAATGTATTTGAAACTCCAAGCTTCTCTGTTGTGGGAGTAATTGATGCATATAGCTTTGCACATATTTAATGCCTATGATGCAATTTACTGTATTCTTTGTCTGACATCTGCAAAGAGAAAATCTTCTTGCAACTTCTCAGTTTAGTTACTTTTTTTGTATTGGAGTGATGTGCCTTATTTAGGAAATCTTGTGCTACTGGCTAAAATTAGCAACCAAGTGTTCCTGTAAGTATATAAATTTAAAAACAACACTGCCTGTTCTTCAAAAATCTAACCAGTTCTATTAAACCTTTTTTTTTTTTTTCTGTATCATAAAAAGCACTGTAGGATCAAGCAATCTCCTTTTGGGACAGGCAGTTCAGCCAAGATAAGTTCTCCTGTTAATGATCAGCACAAAAAACCAGTGGATATGAATCAGTGAATTAAATCTTATTAGTTCTAAGAGCTTTTCTTCCAATAACACTTACACTGCAATTCTTAATGCATAATCTAAAAGAAATAGAATAATTGAATTGGTTTAGAGTGTCAGATACTTTGAAACTATCTAACTATCACTAGCACTGTCAAGCTTTTGAAATTCAAGAAGGTGTCTGATTTCCCTTGGGACAAAAACTTCAAAAATATGTTTGCCTGCTGATTTTTATTAATTGCTTTTGTGTTTGAGAACAGCTTCCAATGCAGCATTTATAACCTGGTTTCACAAATTGAAACTCACAAATGTATGTATTGCTCACATGCATATATTTATACATTGAAAAAGAAAAAAAGATCGAGTGTTTTAATTTGATAGTGATATTTAATACATATTCAAAGAAAATTATATGAAACAGATGTCTGCAATAGGAAGAGAATGCAACTCAATTCACTCACAGAGTGTTTTTTCACTGATAAAAAAAATTTTTTTTCTTTGCAGTAAGTCACTTTATCGAATGGTTATACCAAAACAATTTTCTTGTCTTCTGAACAGCTCAGGGAGAAATAAAAAAGACCAAAAATTATATGACAAAATGTAAATTTTTATCCCAAAAGCTGGTCAGCAATTCCCACTTCACTACTTAGGTGCCTAACAGCCTCCAGGCAACCAAATTGTACCAGAAAAAATGTTAATGCCTCAACTTTTGCAATGTACTTAGAGGATCTCCTATATTGGCTGAACCAAGCAGCTCAGGGCCCCCTCCAGCCTCCAGCTGTTCAGGATTCACAGAACCACTGTCACTGGCTCCAGGTCCCAAAGGAGCTAAACTGACATGAACAATCTCTGTACATTTAATATCTCTGGAAGCCTAAATAATCATGATTATTTTTATTGAAAACCCTGGAGGAAGGGTTGCTGCCTACCTCTTCAACAGCAGCTTAGAGAATGCCACAGATGTCCACCTTTAGCCACAGAGCTAAAGCATTTACTTCAGAGAAAATGTGCTGTAACCATCGTGTTTTACAGAGAAAGACATTTCCCATGTTCCCTTCAAACCTGTGCCAGCCTTCAGTTAAGTAAAATCCAATGCATAACTTTGGAGCCTAGAGGGTACTGTGATTCTTTGTAAGCTTCTATCAACACAAAGTGCTGGGCTCATCTCTTGTGGGCTCTGAGTTTCAGTTCCACACATCCAGATTCACCTGGGTTGTTATTGCTGGGCAGCTCTCAGCTTTTAGACATTGAACAAGAAAATAAGAGATTAAAAATAATAACTTATAATAAGTAACTAGAAGTAAGATAGGGCTTTTTAAAAAATGTATACCTTTAACAGGGTAGTTCTTGGTCAAAAGTTAGAAAGAAACATATATGGTAATGACAGAGGTTGAAAACTGATGCACTATTTCTTAATGCATTTCTGAATTGTGAAAATCTGGTTTACATAACATAAGCATAAATGGAGCACCACTTACACAGGTTAATCACACAAATAGTGCTGCAATGAAGCCTGGATCTCTGCTTCAAATGTCTTTTTGCTTATACTTCTACTTTTTTATTATTATTGCATTCAAGATATGCACTAGCAAACAAAGTGGGCATGAAATGAGCTAATGAAATAGTCATACATGGATATCTGTGGGAAATAGACTTGTGGTACATCATGTCAGAAAATCTGTGGCCTGGTCTACTCTCTGCTAGGAAATTTTTCATGATCCATCTCTACATGGTAGATATCTAGAGTTGAGCCAGTCTTCAAGACTCTTTTCTTAGCCCATGAAGAGAAATAGGCTTATTTACAGTCAGATACTTTTCATCTTGCTGTTGATGTCTAAATTGAGGCAGCAGTATTGCAATACATAAACCACCTGTTTCTTATGAGCAACTCTAATTTAAATCATTCTGGAATGATTAAGTATAAGCCCAGTCATCTGGTCTGTCTCACAGGTGTAGACAAAAGTGTATTCATATCTTCCATGTAAAAGTCTTTGTAGTGTCTGATGCAATGTAATCCTCTGACTACAAAAAAGGTACCTTCTTCAGGCAGCTGGTAGCAAAACAATGAGGTGGAATTTGTTCAGTATTTACACACACAGATCCATGGAGCTTTTTTCCTGTCACATCTTGAAGTTGTCCTAATCTAAAATTAAAATACTATATGAACACTCATTGTTACTCTTGCACTGAGATTTTAAGGTCTTACAAACTACCCTCTGCTGTTGACAGATAATATTGTTCAGTGTTTAGCAACTCATGACATGGGCTGGTAACCTTGGGAGAGCTTTGTCTGACAACTAAATATTTCTTGTATTGTCATAAGCAGGCTGCAAACCTGAGCGTGAGAAAACAAACCTTTCCGGCAACAGTTGTTAACATAGGACATCATAAATATTTTTCCAGATTTGGAAAGCCCTAGATTTTTTAACAAGGCTCCTCACAGTGCCTTTCTTCTGGATTTTGCCTTCAGAAAGTTCTTTGACAACTAGTGAATAAAACACGTTTCTTGATGCAGAAAGTCTAAATCACCACCATTTTTCCTGTTGGAATATTGCCACTGTAGCCAGCAGAAAAGGAAGCTTGGAGGTTATCATGGAGATAAGGGATGGAAATTATGTCTCTACCCGTTTCTTGAGATGTGAAAATAAATAATAACATTTATTTAAAACTTAAAAAAAAAAAAATGTTATGCATTATATCAGTGTGACAACATGTACAACCCAAGCAGAATGAAGACTGGACCATAGGAAACCATTAATTTGCACAAGAATATGTTCTTTAACCTATAAACAAATGCCCATGACATAATTGCTCTCCAGAGGTCACCTATTCTTGTCTCTGCAAATCAAACACCAAGGCAAAAATGACTGCAAGCTTTTCTATCCTCATAGACATCACTCATCACTGCGCTACATCACACCATTTTTCCATTATACTATTAGATACAGGACAAATAAATGCAATTTTCAAGCCTGAATCTAGTAGATAACTCCTGCTGTGGCAAGGTCAAACATTCAAGCAATTGTGTAGTGATGAATAGAAAATGATCTCTGTCTCGTATGCTGACCATATCATAAAGCTGTTAAAAATCAGAAAAACATCCGAACAAATTAATATTGATTTTTTCATGTTCCTCTCAAAATCAAATATGCTCAGCACTTGATGAGAGTACACTTGGGTAAAAAAAAAAGAAAAAGTAGAATTCCTAAGTTGATTTTTTTTAGGACTTTATTTCAGCTGATTTTGAATAACCTGTTATAAAAAAATGGGGAAACGATCCAGTATTACATTAGACATTCACAAAGAACTATAATTTCTTTCCTCATTCTGTTGTCACTTAGGAATAACTTCATTAAGTATTATAATTTGATTGGGTTAATCTGGTTAAATGTTGGTAACTGCAATGCTAAAATCACCTGAGGTCTCTCACTGTTGGCAAATAATTGATCAGTGTGGAAGCTACGGTATAATTCACTTCTTTCTAGATTAAACTTCTACATCTGGACAATGGATTTAAGACTAAACTCCAGTGAATATGCTGATTAGACCTCTGTTATGTATAATGGAAAATTTAGCAACTAATTCCAAATGAAGGAACCTACATTAGGATACCTAGGTTTGAGTGAAATGAACCCTACATACAAGTGAATCTGAATCCATATATTTTTCAATGTCATTAGAAAATAATTAAAATAATTGCATTATAGCAACCTCCTATTACTTCCCTATTTCATAATTTATGTCTTTTGTGCTACTGTTTTTCAAAAAGGGACGACAAGATTATAAGCCAAATGCAGGCAACAGAACAAAATTCTTGATCTTCTGAAGGTCTAATCCCGCAAAGTGCATGCATATCTGAACCTTTCCAGGGACATCCACTAGTTTTTTTTCAGCTTTGAAGATCGATCCATTTCTGCATGAATAACTGTCTTTTAACTAGGGATTTACTTACACTTCCTAGTTTTAAGCAGTCAAGTATAAAAATTTTGGACATAGATCATTATTTAGTCACCTAAATATCATTTTAAGCATTTGTTTAGGGATTTGCTTACTTGCATCTTATGCAGTCAAGCCTGAAAACTGGTCCTTTAATGCCAATGGAGCAGCAAACTGGAGCCAGCCTTTTATTTTTATGAAAAAATAAGGCAACTTATAAAAGTTCTGTGTTTTCAGAGGAATAGCAGTCAAGCCACTGCACTAAGCAATTCTCTTTATTAATTCTTTTAACAAGCAGATGATGTTAAGTACCTGAGATTTTTGTTACAGTATTTTTAAGAGTTCATTGAAAACTGAAATACTGTGGTGCTCTTTCGCCTTTTTTTTTTTTCTGGTTTATCTTTAATTGAATGCAAATCCATTATGCAGCAAGGGAATAGAGAACACAAAATATTTTCAATGTGCCCTGACTTCAAACATCTCTTAGGGATTGCTTAATTGCATAATTGCTTGTTCCAAGGAAAAACTGTGTGGGTGTGAGGAAAAGAGTTCTTCCACATAAACACCATCTTTCTCATAATTATAGCTGAAAGTCTGATAGGATTGACTCTGGAACGTGACGACAACAGATGCACACTGGTCAAATTTCTCAGAGTCCTGAGGATACTAACAACCCTTCCTGGCCCCGCCCAGCCCCATCTGGGGCCTCCCCTCATCCTGCCCCATCAACACTGCAAGAGTGGCTGTTCCTGTCCCCTGGATGGACATCTTGAACCTACACTGTAGGCTCCTCTCCAGTGCCCTTCTCCTTTTGATTTCTGATACTTTGCTCGCTATTTTAGTATATTAGTTCCTTAAGGTTTAGGAAAGTGGTGTGGAGGGTTAATTGTTTTTAGGTTTTACTTGATGGGAGAAACTTCAAAGACTTGATGTTATTTTTTCCTTAGCCACCATTGCAACTAAACCGATATATTTATTATATGCGGCTTAAAATAGAACCATATGTATAGCTATTATTCTTCTATAAATTTTTACTTTATTTACTTTATTTGGAGCTTTTTTTGCCCTCTTCTAGCTTTCCTACTGCATTTCTCATCTTCCAAACCTGTGCATTTACTCCCCCTTATTCTGAGTAGAAGTCTCATAGCAACGGAGGATACAGTCTTGTCTGCAAGGTAAATATTTTAACTTAGAAAAAAAATAAAAAAGAAGAAAGAAAATCATCCATGAAAAATTTATATAGACATATGCTTAGAAAGTGAGTGCAATTTGTAAACAAGACTCTAAAGAAACATTTAGACAGTGGCAGAGAAAGAATATTTTAAACCATCCCCAGAATAAAATCACCATCTCCATGCTATAGGTAGCATGTCTTTATTGTTGCATACAAATCTCATTAATTATTAAACACAGACCAATTGCAGTGGTAGACTTGCACTGGATGAGATTTTAATGCCAAAACTGTTTGGTGGTGCTCAAACTGAACTAAACTGTGTTCTTGGATCTTATAACCTTGTTTAACCAAATGTTAGATCATCGTTGGATCCATCTCCAGTTTAACCAACAACCAATTGCAGTTGATGCAATAAATTATGACAACACCTAAGAGCAATTGGTCTTCAAATCATTAAGCATGTGAGCAATTAGTTGCTGAACACAATGTTGAAAATTAAAGGAACTCAGTATTTGCCATCGTTGGTTGGTAGACTACATCCTGTGTAATGTGCTTGTATTTTTTTAATGGCAATAGAAACTGAACTTATCAAAGAGAGTCATGGATTCTATTAGCACTGCTTATTTTTTATTAGAGATTATAATAATTCTGGATAGGGGTTTATTTTTCATTTTATTTTGGGGGGGGTTTTGTGGTTTTTGTTTTTTTGGTGTTTTTTTGGTTTTTTTGGTTTTCTTTTCTAAGAGAAGTTGGAGAAAAGGTTTAACAAACTTTTCAAAATTACAGAGAAAACCCACCCAGGCTTGATGAGATAGAACTCTTCATATTATGTGATTCATTGTCTAAAGATAAATCTGTTCATCTATGCAATTACTGTAGATTTATTTAGGAATAAGAGCCAGATTTTTAAAAAACCACTTTCATCCATTTGTTTCTAATTCTGCTTTTTCTGCTCCTACTTTACTTTCTGCTGCTTTTTCTTCTGTTGGCAAAGAAAATGCAGATACCAAGAGGAACTTTTTTTGAAAGAATAGGTAAATACTTATCTTGGTGCTCCTCCTGAAGCCAAAAGTATTTCATTGAGTACTTTTATAGAAATAGAGCTAGGTAGATGATTAATATTTTTTAAATTTTCACTTACATCCTTTATTAAATGTACAGTGACCCTGGTGGAAAAAATAGCCAAGCTGATTAAAAAAAAAACAAAAATAAACACCAGCCCCAAAAACAAAATACCCAGCAGCACCAAAAAAGCTTAATCTCAAGATCTTTGTAACATAAATTCAAATACCAGACTTAAACTTTAATTTTACAGAGCTCTTACGCTGTATATAAGAAAATTGTCAATCTTTGGAAAGACTCACACATTCCGAGTGAAATGGTCCTCGAAAGGTATCTTGCTTTAATGGTCAACAAGGAATGAAAAATCATAATTCTGAGATGATCATTCAGTGAAATTATTTATCCTGCTATAGAATCCTTTCATGCCTTACAGCCTGTCACAAAACACAACCTTGATATTTTAATCTGTATTTTCCCCACAAAATTCACAATTAAAATACTTTCTGCTTGTTTCCCTATTTCTCTATGGACTCTCAAAATGTGTCTTTCTATTCTGATATCTCTACGACATATTTGCTCAAGAATTTGAAATGTCTAATAATTTCACATCTTCTCTGAAATATTCTGAAATCCTGATTTAAACATCAGGTACATAAACTAGAATTAATGGATTTATGAAGAAATTAAAAAAAAAAAGACTTCATATCTTGACAAAACGGAATTAATTTTAAATTTTTATTTTTTTTAATTGTTTCTTATTGCTATCATTGAACCTCAAGTAAAAGGCTTACGAATTTCATTAAAATATTGAATGACTATTGACTTCATTACATACTAGTTCCAGGAATCAAATGCCTTTGAATTTGTTCATGTGTTATAAGTCAAGGATAATAGGGCAGGAGTCACCAGAATTTTAACAGTCTCGGGAAAGAACACAAGGAAATTAATCTTTTTTGTTACGGAATTGTTGTAAAAGAAAACAGCATAAAAAGACTTCTCCCATAGTTTTTATTTCATAAGACTGAAAACTGAAAACCTGTTCTGATTCTACTTAATTTTAGGAATCAGGCTGATTGAAGTAAAATTGCCTTTAAATCACTGAAACTGCATTAGTGGTGAATTTGTATCTTTGTATCTCTTGATTTAATGTGTTACTATTGTATAGCAGTTTCTGCTAATTGAAAAATAAATTTCAGAAAATGTTCAATATTGGTGAAAAGAAACTTTCTTTTGAAATCTATACATGCACACATTTTACAGTGGTTCGGGGTGTATTAAAACTGTCTCTTCTATTTATTCATAAAAATTCAATATATTTATTTCTCTCAGAATATTGTTTCTAAGTAGAACATAGCAATAATAATATCCATAGCATTCTTCTGGTCACATGCAAAAAAAACCTTGGGCAGTTTTATTTTCAGTAAATGTAGTTTGGAAGTCTTAAGGATAATTTAGTAGCTGTCTTGGGTTAAACAATTAGCTAAATGCTTACTTTGAGATTTTTTTATTTCTCTCACCTTTTTACCCACGTCATCATCAGTGAAGGAAAAGTTACAGTCCAAAAATATCTAATGACTTCAAATACAATTTCCTAAGGAAAACTTGTCACACAGACTTAAGAGAAAAAAACCTTCTATTCTTTAAACTAACAATTTTTTCTTTCTCTTTTTAAATTGATATTTGCATTTTTGTTATAAAAAAATACAACAACTCTAGAAAATAACTAGAGGCATGAAGTTTTATTGTTGTCAATATCACCAGTCCATTTTCTCCCTTCTGTTTGCTTTGAGACTGATCTTCACCTGTACTATCTCCTATTTCTTTGTTCAAGCTCTGGTGATTTTGTTAACTTTTTTTATTATTCTCTTGATACTGATTTTTCCTTTAGCTCTGTTTTTTACTTTGCTAGACTTGATACTGTCTTCTCCCACTAAAAAAAAAAATGTCAGACATCTCCTCAGGCCCCAGCATCCTAATTAAAACTGTGTATTGATGTACTACTTAGTTTCATTTAGTAGTACATCAATAAAGTAGAAAGCAGGTAGGATGGCAAAGTCTCTCTGAGAATTCTGAGGTATTTTGTATTGATTTGAATTACTTCCTACAGAGTAACTTCGTACTTCATCTGGTGCAGGTCATATTATACTCTCTCTGGAGCCATTAGTATGATGCTGATTTCAGATATTATGGTCAAAATCCTGGTCGCTTTTGCAATGGGAAGCTTCAGGGATGAGAAGCATACAGGCAATCCTGGCTCTCTTTGTAGGAGGACAAGAATGGGGTGTAAGCAGTCTTGACCTTGATGAGTTACAGCTGTTCTGAACCAGGTGTTTCTACTAAAGACCAGAGACCGGCTGCCCTTTGGGGAGGTAGCTCTTAAGAGAGAGGAGAAGACCACAGAAGACAACTACTAAGAAAGGATTACTGAGACGGCAAGCAAGCGAGTGTGCAGGCAAGCAAGCAAGCAAGCAAGCAAGCAGGACTGAAGCAGCTTTAGGAGATAGCAGCCTCCTTTATAGCCCATAGAAATGAGTCAAGTTTTTTGTTGTTTAGCAACAAATGGTGACCCTGATGTGATAAATGTTGTGACGTGATAAATGTTGTGATAATGAAGCAAACCGAACCCTTTAGAAGTAAGTTCTGTAGAGTGAAAAGGCAAGAGGCCCTGGTCAGAGTCTGCTGCGGCAGGACCGCGGTGGGGGGAGTTGGGAGTCGGCTCCATTGGACTTCAGGGGCTGAAGAAAGCTCCTAGGAAAAGAGCGACCGGAGACTGGAAGATAAGAGGCCCTGGTCAGAGCCTGCCGCGGCGGGACGGTGGCAGGGGGAGTCGGGAGGCAGGTCCATTAGAATTCAGGAGCAGAAGAAAGCTCCTGGGAAAAGAGCTCCAGAAAAACGCATGCTGCAGTGAGTACACCCAAAGAGGTGAGCAACCAGGGACTAGAAGATGAGAAAAGTACACCCTAAAGTAAAAAGGGGGAATTTGTAAGAGAACATTGTGTAGAACATCGTGTAAAAAGATTTTGATAATATGTGCTGTATAGATTTAAGATTCTAGAATGTGTTATTCTAGTGCTGTATAAATTTAAGATTCTAGTACTGTACAGATTTAAGATTAAGGTTCTAGTATGTGTTGTGTATGATATATGCTGTATAGATTAAAGATTAAGATTCTAGTATGTGTAGAAAAAGGAAAAAATATTAGTATGCTCTAGTATGTGTAGAGAACATTGTGTAAGATTCTAGTGCTGTATAGACTTAAGACTAAGATTCTAGTACGTGTAGAAAAAGAGAAAAATTTTAGTATGTGTTGTATAGATCTAAAGTAAAAAGGGGGAAATGTAGGAGAACAAGAATGGGAATAGACTTGTAAGCAGTCTTGACCTTGATGAGTTACAGCTGTTCTAAACCAGGTGTTTCTACTGAAGACCAGAGACCAGCTGCCCCTCAGAGACGTAGCTCATAAGAGAGAGGATAAGACCACAGAAGATGACTACGAAGAAAGGACTATTGAGACCGCAAGCAAGCAGGGCTGAAGCAGCTTTAAGTGATAGCAGCTTCCTTTGTAGCCCGGAGAAATGAGTAAAGTTTTTTTTTTTAGCAACGTCTCTTTTCCTTTTTTTTTTTGAGGCCAGTGTGAGAGACTGGAAGGATTGCTGGCTCAAAACATTTCAGGTGCGTGTTTGGGGGAAGGCACAGGTCAAGTCTCGTCCTAGAAAGGCAGGGCCTTGCTCCACACACCTCATCTCATCCCATCCTAGAGCCCATCCCCACAGCGGCCGCCAATCCCTGGCATACCACCGGCAATGCTTCACACCTGTTCCTGGAGCCCCTAACGCAGCTCCTCAGTGGCCACCAGAGTGGAAGTCCCACCTGGAGGAAGGCACAGGAAAGCTAAAGGGTACTTAAGCCAAAGCATGAGGCAAGCACATGTTGTGTCCTTATTGTCCCTGGATTGTATGGCAGCTGAGATCATACCAGAATCCAAGAGGTGGTAGCTATATCTTGCTTTTCTCTCTTTCTTTTCTTTCTTTCTCTTCTTTTCTACTCCTAATTTCCTCTTCTAGAAAAATGGGTAATTTAAGGTTGTATGGGTAGTTTGCTAAGTCGATGGTCCGTGAACTGAAGGAGAGAATGGGACCTGCTTCGAGCAGTTTAACAGCCTGCACAGAAGAGAAGATGTACTTGACCCGAGGCTTAGAATTTGACTGAAACACTGTTGCACAAGCCAGGTTTGGAGAAGCTTCCATCTCCTAGTTTTTCCCACATGAGATGAGGAGAACCTGTTAGGTCTACATACCAGCACCGGCATCTTGGGAGTCCAGACCCCTGCAAAGTGCCAGGTCTCTGTAGGGGCCAGTATATTTCTGAATATTCTCTTGTTTATTCCCTTTAGTCTCCACTGCAGCTGGTGCTCCATAAAGAAAGAGGTTTCTGGTGGTTAGCAAGAGAAGTTGGAACCATCTGTGACCACGGACATGATAAGACCTGGGATTAGAGAAGTTAAAGTATGGGAAGGACTATGATTATTTTGCTGCAGTGACTAGACCCTTTCTTACACTAAGAGAAGGGCATGAATATACGAAAGAAAGATGATAACCTAGAAGAGCCTAAATGATGATTTTTTTGTGCAGCATTATGTGCAGTAGCCTCACTTACTTGTGATTTAGTTGTGTTATATTGAGGGGAAAGAAGAAGCTGAGGACTTGGTGTATACATAAGATATTACTGAAAATATTTGCTCATCTTTTCATCTTTCTCATTTAGAAACATCAACTCTAAACCTGAATAGTCAGAAAGTCACACTCAGCAAGATTATTTTTATGTTCTGAGGTCTAGGAACAGCTCAATGACCCTTTTCCATCACTGCAGTCATCTTTTCTCAGGATGGTACTCATCCAAAGCATGTTAGCAACTTCATTTCTTGTCAAGACCAGGACTTTCAAGCCAAGCACATATCACAAATCTGCTCTGTAGCTACTGTTCATACTAGAAATCTCACCAGACAAATGACTGAAGGAATTTGGAGAGTGAACTGCTTTCCTAATTTTTGTTGTTGTCTTAAAGTGCAGATGAAGTAAATTATGTTTATTTTTTAGCTATTTGTTAACTAAGCTGTTAATAGAACAAAATTTTTCTGTGCGTTTTAGGTTCATTACTAAAATTGTGAAGAAGCCTTTATAATTACCACTTGATTCTACACAGCAAAGGTTACACTTCAAAGCATGTCTTCTACCAGTACTTTTTTCCCACACTGAGAGTGCATTTATGGAAGTGCAGTTTAGCAGAATATATGAAATACAGATTTGACTAGGAGACTAATTGTATTAGGATCTCAGCTGGATACTTTATACAGCATTTTTATGGTTCTGCTGAAGCTAAATACAGAGTGTCTAGTTAGGAACTGAGTGATTCCAAATGTATTCTGTAGTTTAAGGTTCCCAGTCATGAATGACTTACCGTCCTGTATAAGGTCAATTTACTCAATAGTGAGGATACTCACGGGAATACTGTAACATAGTAGGGCTATTTATAATGTTGAGACAGTCATTTGTAAAAGTAATCTCTCCTTATATAGCAATAGCAAAGATACTGAGGATTCTACTGAATAAATGCTCTGAAAATTTAACAACAAGTCCTAAAATCAAAGGTCAGCGACAATCGGCATAAGGCTGATCATCTAATTTTTCACACAATTAAAAAATATACAACCAATCTAATCAGTGGGTTTGCTGAATATTTCTGTCCATATAATTTAAAATAATTAATGTGGTATTAAAAAAAGAAGTCCAAATCTTTTGAATATTATTTACCAGCTTTGGTTGAATTAAGCTTTTCCTCTCTAAAATGTTTCAATATTAGACTGTATTTCAGGTTGACCATGGTTATCACCATTTAATTACAGTGAGTTCATCAGGAAGAAGAACCAAAGATCATTAACCAACCTAACCTGCTTCAGACATTAGTCTCTTCTCACTTTTCCAATGAGTTCCATGGGACTCTCTTATTTGAAAAACAGATACTATGATTTATCCTCCATGGTGATTATAGAAAATTGTGTTAATTTTTCTGTATGGTCTTGGTAGAAAAATAGTCTTTAATGCCTGTTGGAACAATAGCCTATTGGAAATTCTAAACACAAACTCTCATTCAGATCTAAGCTTACCTGTATGGTCTGTGCTGCATTTATTTATTACTGCTATTTATTCAAAGATGGACATTAACAAAAATTGACCAGAAGTTTGAATCCAAAATTTATGTTTTGAAAAAGGTGTTAGAAGGAATATCTGGAATCAAAGTGAGAAACAGAGGGCTGGAAAAGTATTACATCTGCTAGCAGGAAGCCTTGGAAATGAAAACACATCTTGAAAACAGGACTGTGGTTATGCTTTAAAAAGTTTTAAGTAAGAGCTTCAATTTCTTTTAAGCATATAACAGTTTATTAGAGGACCAAAATGCCATAGATATCAGAGTTCTGTACTGGTTGGTAGAGAAGTGTTTAAGTGCAACAAAAAAGATTAAAAGTACATACAAATTTAGGTACAGATTTTCTGGAAGAAAATGTATGGTTCATATTGACAAAATTTTTACAATCTTATTTTTGTGTTAAAAATTCAATATAAAGTAACAGAAATAAAAGAAACTGCCCCTATGCGTATTTATGGATACATATGTAAAAATATATGTAAATACATATATGAATATGTATGGTGACTAAATAGTCTTGCATTGTAGGTATTGCAAAAGAGAGCATAAGCAAAACTTTGTGGTCACCAAAAATCATAAACCAAGTTAAACCTTCTGTTTATACAGAATACCTGGGCCATGGTGAGTTTTTCAAAAGAGGTATTACCTGTTGCCAAGGAACCTGTTTTGTAGTTCTTCCAGACATATATCTCAATAACCCCATTTTTCTTCCTTAGAGGACTTAACCATATTCTTTTTTCCTTATTCCCATTCAAAGAATAATGATGCAGAATGGCCACTTGTTTTCCTTGACAGGATTATGCTCAGCAAAAATGCTTCACATTAAAATGATGAGCCAACAAAATCCCAATTTTATTGCACTGACATAATAACAGCTCCCTAGCAGCTCTTATGCTACTATCAATTTATAGCATGGATGTAATTATGATACGGGTTGGTGGTGTTAGTCAGCCTAACAACTCCTTTAGAGCATATGCAGTTTAACTGTATGGCCTCACCTGGAATATTGTGAGCTGTTTAGTTCGTCAAAATATAATAAAGACATCAAGCTATTAGAGTGTGTCCTAAGGAGGGCCATGAGGATGGTGAAGGGCCTTGAGGGGAAGCCGTGTGAGGCTGAGGTCACTTGGTCCATTCAGGCTGGAGAAGAGGAGACTGAGGGGAGACCTCATTGCAGTCTATGACTTCCACACAAGGGGAAGAGGAGGGCCAGACCCTGATCTCTTTTCTGTAGTGACCAGTGACAGGACTAAGGAGAATGGCCTGAAGTTGTGTCCAGGGACGATTTTAGAAACTTCTGTGGGGACCTGCTGTCGGTCTGGACGGTCGGGACTGCTAGAGACGAGACCTCTTGAGGTTGGTTTTAGAACATGAGGTTTATTGCAAAAGATGTGGGTATAGGGGCCCTGCTTGGAGCCACTAGCGCAGCTCGAGGCAGGGCAGAAAAGCAAGGGAAGCAAGAGAGAGAGAGAGTGCAAAAGAGTAAGCGTGCGAGAGAGAGTGAGAGAGCTAGAGACAGAGTGCGAGGTTCTCATTTACAATGCTATAAGTAATCTTCTGTGCTGAATATTCTAATTTTCATCAACCAATCTAATACAAGATACAAATCCTATAGCATTTACATACAGCTTATAAGAATCATTACATTACCATACTGTGTTACATTTTAAACCCTAAAAACTACTCTTTGGACCCTTTCTGCCAAGCTAGTAGGGTCTGCTCTGACCCTTGGACCTGTCTGCAAGCAGAGGGTATTGTTCAATCATAAGGGGGATTAGCCTCAGTGGCCAGACCATTGTTTTCCAGTTGTTCAGTAACTAAGGCTCGGTATCTCAAAGCTGGCTTTCATTTCAATCTCGCTTATAGTTTCCATATTCTCAGCATCTTTTGCCAGGCAATCATATTTATAAGGTTTTCCTATTTCATCTTCCCCAACAGACGATAAGTTGGATATTAGAAAAAGGTTCTTCATCCAGAGGGTGGTTGGGCACTGGAACAGGTTCTGTGACCTGGGAAGTGGTCACAGTACCAGCCTGACAGAGCTGGAGAAGTGTTTGGGCAATGCTCTCAGTCACATGGTGTAACTCTTGGGGATGTGCTGTACAGGGCTAGGAGTTGGACTCGATCCTAGTGGGTCCCTTCCAACTCAGAATATTCTCTGATTCTTTGGTATATCTTTGCAGCACTTCTTTGAAATCAAGTCACAAAGTGAAAAATTTGTATTTAACAAATATTTGTATTTATAAAATTTGTGTTTAATTTGTATTTGGTAGATATTATTCAGTGTTTTTTGACCTGTAAGGTTCATGAAAACAAAGCAAAAAATTATCCTTTTTACTTTTATAAATATCTTATATAGGTATTCCACTTAGTCTTGTTAAAAGTCCATTTTGAAGTTCTCAAGTTTGATCTAGAGAAGAAGGCATCATTGAGGAAACAAAGGAAATAGTTAGAGGATTTCTTCCCTCTGTCCTCCATGACTTAAAATACATGATTTTATGTTAGTTCTCAGGAAATTAAAAAAAAAAAAAAGAAAAATTGTCACAAGTTTCTATTGTTTATTTATTTCCCACAAATATTTGGGCTATCAACTTGCAGGAAATCAAAGCTCAAAATGAAATTTGTTTCAGGCTTTTATGTGCAGCTGTAGGAAAATATAAAAGTAGCTTTTTTTTAATAGTCATTAAATTGAGAGGGATGAGAAACTTGGAGGCTACTAGAAAAAAGATGACCTGTTCACTGTTTTTTTAAATTTGGTTTGATACATGTATTTCTTATATTTTAGAATAAGATCGTGAGTAGTTGAAAATAGCCCAAAGTAAACCTTTCCTCTAAGATTTTTATATGACAAAAAACTCAGTTATTTAAGACATTTCACTCCTGCACTCTCATATGTCTCCCTCTTCTTACTTGGAATGGTGATGTCAGTGCCAGAAACAGAGCTAAAGTTAACTAAAGCTTGATTACACTCACCTGTCTCTCCCATGTGCTGTCTACAAAATGGATTTAGCTTAATTAATCTAACCAGAAGAAGATAATGATTAATAACAAATTGGCATATATGTACTCATAACTTACTTAGATGGAAGCCATTATGTTTATCAAAATACAAATGCACATCTTTAAACTATTTTCTCAATAGTATTTAAAATTATACTTTCTAATTGTTAGCTTCTATCTAGCAATATTTCAATTGTCAAGCTGTGAGTTGGGCTATATTCTGTCTCTACTTGCACCTGACAAAATATTCCTAACAACAATTAAATTACATTTGCCTTAGATGAAAATTAAGATGAAGCTTCCACCTTGCTTAATACAGAGTATATCCACTTGTATAGACACGGTAATCCTTGTCTTTTTTGGTAGCTTTTCTGGTAGCAAAACAGATGTTAATCAAACCTTTCAAACATGTAAACATAAAGGCCCATTACTCATATCCAATTTACACAATGGGCAACCTGGTGTAGGCCTAATGCAGCCCTAAGCACCATGAAGCTTCATGCCAAACTTGCATTACTCCATCACGTAATGGTGATTATGAGGCCTGCAATGTGCTATGTCCTTGCCATTGTCATGTCATTTTCTTGAGCTATGACTAAAGCTTGCTTTTATATGGTCTGTTGGATATTAGACTTTAGAAAATTTAGAAAACAAGTTTGATTCTCATAGATCCTGTGTTCCTTTTTGCATCCAAACCAATTACTAGATATTTACTGAAAAGAGAGTAGAGTATTTTTAGATCCTTGTTAAAATTTGCACATGCCAGGTTCAGCTTTCCTGTTTCTTTCTAAAACAAACAAACAAAAACCAAAAAGCATTATCAGCTGGAAATCAGAGGCAACTGAGAAAGCATATATATCTAGTTTGAGTTTGCATCTTGTTGCCAATGGACATCATTCAGAGAAGGGCAAGGAGATTTACCAGATATAACTTAATGATCATTACTTTTGGAGCAGTGAGAGCTCAATATCATGCTGTGAGACCACATGAGCTGGTTCCCCAAGATTTTTCTTGTGTTCCTAGTCAGTGGTAATGTGAAGAAAAGGGAAGAGAATTTGTGTAATGTACCTTGGTGCTGCAGTCATTTGAGACTAATGGTCTTGAAAGATAGATGATTGATGGCAAAATTAGTGACTGTTTATATGCTGAGCCCAAAGACTAAATGTGAAGCACTAGCACTGAAACTGAGGGGAGAACACTATCTTATAGGATCTCAGAAAGCATACCAGCCTTTGGTTCAATCACGAAGTCTTTCCCTGAAAATCAATTTCTTGTACAGATTTATGAGATCATATTTCCCTAACTGCAGGGTAGATGGAATACTTCCATCCAGCCACAAGGGTGCTGAGGAAAACAGTACTATTTGTCTCTCTTTTATGCCCTTTTGTACTGGGCTGTCACACTTAAACTGAAGAAAGAAAACCAAGGATTTTTTTGTTTGGATGGGGTTTTTTAAGAACTTCAAGACATTAACTGACGTTATGACTCCCAGGAGTTCATTGCACAACACTTACTGGCTTCATCAGGATCATATGTAATTTGTTGTTCCAAATGACAGCCAAGGTATCTACATGCTGAACTAAAAGATAGGAAAAGTCTAAGGTGAAATATCCCGAAACCATGAGAAGGCATTTGTGAGAGAAAAGATGAGGAGAAAGGGGAAAAGCTAACCGACTGACTATCTATTCTACTCATAGAGGCCTGTCTGTGCTTTAGAAATCTAGGCAGGTATGTACTGGAAGGCAAAAGGATGTTTGCTTAACTATAAACTTTTCCATTTAGCCACTACAAGTTTTGTGGAATAGTGTGGTCCCAAATGGCAAATAAGATAATGAAAGAAACCCCAAACCTGTGATACTGCTGAGCACTTTAATAAAGAAGCCAAAATACTGAAGAAGATAAAGAAACAAGGGAAAATTCAGGACCAAGGAGACTCACCTAGACATATTTTCCTAAGTCTCCCCACCACTTCAGCTTTCTTGCAACTGTGTCTGTATGTGCACCAGGAATAAGAGGGAAAACATGCCTTTAGTTGTGTTAGTCTAACATGGGAGTACACTGAGGCTTCATATCTTTAAAATATAATTATTTTGGAAACTCATAGTGCTGTAATTCTCATAAATGCTTTTGTGGTAATGTGTGCCATTACAAATGCTGAAAAAAAAGTTGCTATAGGAAATTTATATTGTCTGCTATCACAACTGTTCTGTTGCAATTGCATTTGAAATAGGATGTGCTTCAGCAATTCTAAAAATTAGACAGGTAATACACTCTGATATACACAAAGGAATTCAGTTTTTCTTCTTAACAGATTTTTCAGTATAAGCTTCACTTAGGAACGTAATGTTATTACTTAAAAATAATTGTTTTGTCTTTCTTTATATGTTTCTTATTTTCATAAGATACTTCTGATGCTCAGAAAATAAGCTTTTTTTGTCCTCATGGGACATACAAATAAGCACACTCTGGCTGAGAGTTTTATGATCCTGATGCTTTGTGTGTATTTCCTGTGACAGACAAGTTATGGTAAAGTGACAGCAGGGTGTCTGTATGACCTTACTGTTTTGTACAGGCAGTCAGTGAGAGCTACCACGAGACAGCCTTGGGTATGACTTGGAAATTGTTGCAGTGAATTACTTAAAGCATTAGACTGTGCATGCAGCATGGTACTAAATAACAGAAGTGAATGTTTCTTCATGTAAACATTTGGCATTTTGCAACAAATTAATCATTAAATTTTAGATAACTGGGAGGTATTTTATCTTCTTACATTTGTATTCCTAGGACTTGAACTTCTCCAGTATCCCTAATGAGCTGTACCAAACAAAAGTGAGGCTGACCTTGACAGGATCACAGGAGATGTGTTTAAATGGAAAGTCTGCACCCCGATTTATTTAAGGAACATGTGACTGATAGCAAAAATATACTGAAGAAAAGACAAAAGTAAGGGAAAAAGAAAAGAAGTCTGATTGCATTTGACAGATATTTTGGCTGCAAACTGAGACAATGTCATAACATGTGTTGTTGCCCAAAGGGTGTTGATAGTAAATGTATGTTGTAAGGTTAGTCTGTCCCCTGTGGACATACAAATAGACTCATGATCAAAGAAGAATGTGTGCCTATTTTATATCACTTAGAGTAGTGTGAGATTTCAATAACTTTTTTAATAGCAGTTTTAGAGTCATGAAGTTGTCAAGATGTGCGTGTGAGAATACAGGAAAAGAGTAACTCAGGTATCTTGAACAATTGAACAGGCATCGTCACACATTGCAGAGATTTCTGTAGTCCTCTGAATGGTCCACCAGGACGCTGAGGTCCTTTTCTGCAAAGCTGCTTTCCAGCTGGGTGGTCTCCAGCATATCCTGGTGCAGGAATTTTTACCTCCCCTTATTGAACTTAATGAGGTTGTTGTCGACCCAATTCTCCAGCCTGTTGAAGTCCCTCTGGATTGCAGCCTGACTCTCTGGTGTGTCAGTCTTGCATCATGAGCAAACTTGTTGAGATTACACACTTACCCATTATCCAGATCAGTAACGACGATAATAAAGAGGATCACACCCAATATTGACTGCCAGTTGACACTGGTGACACCTCCAATTAGATTTTGTGCTGCAGATCATCCCACTCTGGGCTCAGCCATTCAGCCGATTTTCAATCCACCTTGTTCGCTGCCCATCCAGCCCATACCTCATCAGCTTCTCTGAGGATTTTATGGGAGACAGTGCTGAAAACTGCAAAGTCAAGGTAGACCATATTGACTGCTGTCTGCTCATCTAGCAAGCCAGTCATTTCATTGTAAAAGTATCAGGTTGTTCTCCACACCAAAGTGACTGAAATAAAAATTTATAAACAGTGAGGGAGAAAAGGTACATAATGCAAAGTACAATGCTATTACAAGAAATGCGTTTAAACTGAAGCTGCCCATTGCCTATAGAGAAAAACAAAACCTATTTTCTATTTTCTGTGTTTTCCCTTTTTTTTTTTTTTTTTTTTTTTTTTTTTTTTTTTNTTTTTTTTTTTTTTTTGTCAGGGAGTAGAATTCCCATCTCTTTCTCAAAAAATAGTCAGGTACTGCATTTCCATGTTTATAATCTGCAGATTAAATTTTGTTAGGCATGAAAACATGGCTAGAGTCTATAGTGATTGGTGCCAACTACCTGAATATTCAGTTAGTGTGATGGAAAATTCACAGCCTCCTCCACACTGCTCTCCGTTGCCTCGCTGTCCTTTATCCCCCGCAACCTTCTGTTCCTTCTATTTCAATAGCTCCTCTCACTGTAATTCTGCTTCCACTTCTTGTTTGGGTTATCTCTGACTTTATTTTTAAATAAACATCCAGCATAAGGAGTAAAGGTGCAGTGAAGCATAAATCTGTTGAAGAACACATGACTCAAGGCCATTGAAGGTGCAGCATTTTTCATTTTGTTTCACTTGTTCTCTCCTCTTTCAAGGTGATGTGGTTTATCTAAGGACTATAAGCTTACAAATAAAACAATTAAATGAGGTTTTTTTAAAATACATCAATATTAACAGTTATTTTAGAAAATTGTTCTTCCCTTACTGTAGAATGCCATTTATTGAATTTTAATCTAATAAAAAAAAGCTTCTTCTGTTTCTAAGAACATAAATTGGTACAGTGGGTAGGAAAAAGCATCCTGACTGCTTTTTTAAGTTATTGAGCAATGATTTTTTTTTTAATGCTAGCCCAGAACTGTCTACATAGCTCTTTATTATTGTGTTGAAAAGCTGAGGTCAATAGCAAGAGTCTTCATGTCAGTGAATAGAACCACGATTTCACAAAAAAAATTAATCATAAATTATATATGTTCAGTTTATGGCATAGGAATTTAAAAAGAGAGAGAGAGGGAGGTATGAAAAAAATACAGTAAAAGAAAACAATTTTACATTGCCAGTGGAGAATCATAGAGGTCAAGTGATCTGGCACTGCCTGCCTCTGCCCCTATGTGGTGGTGCACCAGCATTTACAAAATGGTGTCAAATGAACTCTGAGGAAAGAATATTTTTAAAAAATCATTGAATTTATTAGTGGAGTAAACAACATTCTGCTTCAGGAGGAATTGTATTTTTCTACTGAAACTGGACGTATGACAAATGATAAGCAAGGTATACACATCTGACTGGGGATCAACCTTGACATGCAAAGAATAACATTCAATAACTTTCTTGAAATAAATCTTATGCCTGCTGATGTCGTAGTACCTTTTGTGTCCAACTACCTTGTGTGATATGAGGATTATGCCAGGGTGCAGTGAAGGGTATATTTATCAAGGATTGCATGATCCAAAAGCCACTGAAAGCAATAAGATAGTTTCTTTTCACTTCAACCAGCCTTGGATCAGGTTTAGGATGATTATTGCTTCAGGCTGTGGATACCGGCCGGGCTTCAGAATTGCATGACTCGCGTGGGCTGTCAGGCCATGTTTTACTGAACTGGGACACCAGCTAAAAGGAGATATCTCTTTATGCCAATTGCATACATTAGATGGTTCTAGGGTTCTTTGCAGACAATACGTGCTTAAGTTCTTATTATGCTGCACTGAGGAGCAGTGCAAGCTGGTAGGATTAGCATTTTAAAATTTTCTTTACACTTAATAAAGAGATAAACTGTAGTGTCGAGCATGAAGAACATAAGTACTTCTGTCTAACAGCAGCACATTTCCATTTGCAAAAGGGAAAATTCTTTTTGTAATTGAGAATTCACTGCTGTGTGAATCTTCCTTTTAAACTATGTTCATAAATGCAAAATTACTGAAAATAGTTCCCCATAAATACATACTTAGGCTGAGTAATTATAATTTATATTTTATTTCTGTAGTTTTACTTCTCTGAGAAGGTTTTTTTTAAACAGAATCTAAAAACAATCTGCTCAGTGGTACCATGTAATTTTGCAATATTTTTTAAGTTGAGCACTCTGTGCTTTATTGTCTCTCTTTAATTATGCCATAGTCAACAGTGCTGCACGTGGTCTTTATTGTATAATTGTCTGATCATTCCCAGAAAATACTGGAGGTGTTTGGGCTGCAGTCATAGGCCAAGATTTCCAAACCTGGACGTCTGCAGTTAAAGCTTTAAATCCTTATTAAGACTCACAGATAAACATGGCCTAATTTTCATTCCTCTAGGTATTATCAGTTGATTCATGGCCACCGAAAGTCTTTGAAAAGCCAGCAAAATTTATGTAGAAGTAACAATATGGATTTAAAAATTTAATTTCAGATGCTTATCTGTGGCCTAAAAAAGTGTGTTGTGTTTCCTAATATTAACATGGCCATCATTATAACTGTCTTTTGAAGGCAGGTCTACTTCTGCTAAAATCTGTGGGACCTGTGCCTGTGCCCAGCTGGGGAAGGATTTGGCAGGTTACAAGGAAGATGTTCAAGTGTGAAAAATAAGGACTTGAGAACTGTGGTACAATTGTGGCCTTCCAAGAGAGCAGATAGATAATTAGGGGGGTTTATATGTTCATAATAAGAGAGTAGATATTCTATTAAACTTGTGTGATCCATTCTTTGGCAGGATGTCAATGTTTATGAATGAGTCTTCATTGTAATCCTGTGTGTTAATATACACCCTTTTACAATTCAATCTGGCAGCTACTCCAAATTCATAAATTGTCCTGCTAGAGGCTTCCAAGGTCATAATCCTTCAAAGCACTGTTTGTCAAATTGCTCTGACACACCTCCTGCTGGCAAGCCTACTCTCAGGCTGTTAATATGCCATTACAGAGCCACATGACCCTGAAAATGGATTGCAGGCCACAATAGAAATGTCAAAAAGCTCAGGTAGATGAAGGTAACTGGTGATGATGATGGCAGGGAATCTGTTATGAGAGGCAGAAAGTGTCTTCAGAAGAAGCAGACATTGCACAGACTTTTCCAAAGTCACTCACAGGATGTTTAAGCAGCAATCACAGTTTGCGGCGCAATATGTAAACCATACATTTTTGTAATATGATGATGAAAGCTCATGTTAAAACCATGAGATTCAGAAGTGTCTAGAACCACTAGCATGCCTACAGAATTGTACCTAGAGAGAAAAAGATTTCAATGAGATAATAGAATGTGCAAAAAATAAAATCTTTGGTTTAACAGTAACTAATGTTGTCAGAAAAATAGTCCAGTATATCAGACTTCATTTTACTTTCATAACTACCTTTACACATAAAAACTTAAGTATGTTTAAGTTAAAGAAACAGGGAGATGCAAGTCAAATCAGAATCAGATCCTATCTTTTTACCATTCATTTACAAAGGAATTCTGAAATTGTAACTGGAATTGAAAAAGCTGTTGCATATAGAAGCAAAGACACATTTTGAACTTAAAAGTTTGGCAATTACTTATTTAATATGGGAATTCAAATGAATTTAGAAATATTCTGTCTGCATCTGTTTTATGCATCTTAAAATGCATGCTAGTAAACTAAATGTGGTCACACAGTTTCTTATTGCTCTAAGACCCTCAAAAGAGATGGTTTTCAGAATTTGAAATCCATGCTTGTCTTCAACAAGAACTAAAATGAGGCAAGTGAGATCAAAGCACTAAATTGAATATTTATGCAACAAAACACATGTTCAAAAGTGAATCATCAGCTAAAACAGACACAATTGCTTGTGGGTATATTTCATAGTGAAGGCATAATCAATATGACAACCCAAGTTAGACCCTATACTCACAATAACTTCAGAAGTATCTTTGAAGTTTCTTTCTCAGACTATAAAGCACATTATTTGACTTAGGCTGCTCTTTATTACATCAATACAAACAACACAAGAGTTTTAAATCTCATCAGCAGATGTATAATTTTAGTAAAACAAATAAAATTGCAAAAAATTTTTTCTGCGTTTTGTTATTTTTCAAAAATAAGCTCAAAGTATAACTATGTTTCCTCAAAGATAAACTCCTTGACAATCCACTTCTCATTTTATTAATTTATGTTCCATAAGTTTTTCTCTCTGTCTTGTCTTGCGCTCTCTCTTCTCTACACCTCACCCCCCAAACTTGACACCACAGTTTCTTAGACTTGAATGCACACCTGCTAAACTTCTAGGTAAGGAAAGTAACTTTGTATGAGAAAATGTCAGGAGAGTCAGAATCTGAAATTTATTAACCAAGATATGGTAAATGTAAATGTCAGCTTGTGTAACTCTGGGTACCTGAGGTTGCAATAGATTTTTCAGCTGTCTGGGCAATGAAAAGTGAACTTTTATTTCAATGACAATGAAATGGCACTATACCTGATATAAGAAAGTGCTCTAGCTAGAGGGCATATTTCAAGCAAATTAGTTTTTACTTACCTGTGTCTCGAAGTTTTCACATTAAAAGTGAAGTTAGTATATGCAAAACACACAAATGCATATTTTCAGTTATTATCATTCATACTCACTTATTTGAACAAATAAAGATGAAGAGCTATGTATTAGCATGTGATCATTTGAAATATATTCTTAAATCTTATCTGTAAACTCTTAAAAACTGCTTACTGAAAACTTCAGAACAACTCAGACTCAGGAGGACTTAATGAACATCAGTAGAGAGGAAAGAAACATTTGAAGAGTAACTTAACTCCCAGAGAGGAAAGAAACAGTTGAAGAGTAACTTATTTCTCCATCCAGGACAGAGAGAAACACAGGTATTAAAAGTAGCTCTCAGTGTTGTGGTTTAAAAACATCCTACTGCTTTAGCACAAGAGAAAGAAAAACAAGACAAACCACAAACTTCAAAAATCCTCTACAAAAAATCAACCCAAAAACAGTCCTAAAGCACAATGTTCTGTCTATCAGTACTCTCTGTTTGCTGACCTAAGTTCATTGCTTGGAGTACTATCTCAATTTACAGAGAAAAAAGGTTTCTTTAGAGCAAAACATCCCTTTTGTGTGGTCATTTCAGTAAATGTCAGAACAGGTTTTGATTATGGAAACATTAGTTTTTCCTCCCATGAAATGTAAAATCATGCTATGATAGAACAATATAAACTCAGATGACTGCTCAGAGTTGAATTTCGAATCAATGGAATTACTGTAGTGAAATAAAAAAAAAATCCAACTGAAAAACAATGACAACAATAAATGTGGTAACTGTTTTTCTGTCTCACCTCATATATTACATTTGATAAACAATAGAGCTGAGAACCATTCATATCCTCACCCACCTCCTCCTTTGTCTCACCCACGAGTACACGCACATCATTTAATATTTTGCAAATGCATAGCAGAATTTTCCATAGAAAAGTTTTTTCTTTCACAGCTATATTTACTAACTGAAAGTAGAATGATCATGAAAAAATATTCAAAATATGATACGTCTCATATAAATTAAAAATATATCAGCTTGTGTGTGCTGCTTTCCTAGTTTGTCCTTTGATTACTGCTTTGGATTTCACCATCACGGTAATGGCAGTGATATGGCATTAGTTATAAGCCTTTTACTTCTTGGCCATTTATTCGCTTTTTATTGCTACTGCCATTATTCTATTTCAACAAAGGGGAATAGTGAAACTAGGAGTCTTGTACTCACTGAAAGATAAAATAGGTCTTGCAAACACCTTTTCTCTTAGCAGAGCTGTGCACTGCGGTTGTAACAATACAAAGGAAACCATCACGTAGATTAGAGAGCTCCCACCTCTGTGTGCTGAGATGTATGCAGATATGCACAGAGAAAACAACTTCCAAATGACCCTTATAGTAAATGTGACAGTATTTTTCAGAAGTTCAGTTCCTCTGTCACGAGAATATAGCTTTAACCCCATTTTACTGCTCAATGGAGGAGCTTTTCTGCTGGATAATTATAACATCTGTGTTCTTGATACTAGATCACAGAGAATAGCTCTAGCTCCTCAGAAATGTTTTAAGGTAAACAGATAGATCTTAAGATAACTGAAGTTATATGTGCTTCTGAATTATCAGTAATGTACTCAGAAATAATTTATTTGTTACAAGACAAATCCTATGTCAGGTCATTTAAAATCCATTTGTAAGAAAATTTGTATCTATGACCTACATATAGATGTCTCTTTAAAATAAGATGGATGACAACAAGTACAAACAAACATGCACTTTATGGAAAAGAGTATATATAATAAACATTTCATTTTCAATAGACATTCAATAAAAAATTCTCACAATCAGTTGCTATTCTCATTTTGTGTCTTCGTAAGCCAAGGCAATTACTGTAAGAAATAAGAATCTATAACAAAATAATTCTTAGCGTGCTCATTGTAAAGATAAAAGTCTATTGTGATAAAATGCTATAGAATTTTCTGGTTAATAGCAATGAAAATGCTACTCATGTATTCTCATTTCAAATGGCCAAGCCTAACACTGTAAGTTAGTAGATTTTTTTGATTATTAGTTATTTTTTTAAATAAAGACAGTTTTTACTTGAGTGTGAAAACTGTCACATTTTTACTTCTCTTTTGACCCCTCTATTATGTTCTGCAAGACTTGAGGGAAAAAAAGGGCAGGGGTGTGAAACAATAAGTCCAAAGCCAGTTAATAGCTTGTGATTCATTCCACTTTACTTCCTTGACTGGCATCACAATTGAGACAAAATGGTATCACTTTTCTGCATCCAGTTAGGTACATGATTAAGAATTAGACTCAGAATGGAGCTAGACTGAAGGCAAGTTAGCAATTGAGATGTTTAAAATGAACGTTGAAACCCAAATCTAGTCTCGTCAATGATTGTGTTCGAAGTAATTGATTAAGTGTCAGAAGCAGGGGCAACTCTTTATTCCTGTTCTTGTAGCTTTTCCCCTGTACAAAAAAGAATCCAAATATTTTTAGATAATTCATATTTTCTTCTCTAGACCAGAGGGTATGTGATTTTTCAACTTAGTGTCTTCTGCACTTATGTAGAAGGGAAAGATTCTGGGCTCCTGCCCTTAGGAATTTCTTCTGTGATGTACATCCATTTGATGAGATACACAAACAGGACTGTGTCAGGGGTCACAATCTCCAGAGCTGAATATCCCAGGATTTACACTTCTGACAATGTAAAGGGCTTGATCAATTTTACATCATTTGTGGTTTTTTGCTGCACAATTTTATCAGAAGTTGGGTGCTTCACATATTTAAAATACACTTGGTAAGTAGATCAGTCTCCCAGAAAATAGAATTAATCTCCAGTGGTTTTCATGGAATTTATTAAACTGAGAACGATGCTGATCCTCAATGCCTGATTTGAAAACTTGCTTTAAACCTGAGACAGTTATTTAAAAGGAGGATTATAACACCGGCACCATATTGCTAAAATAGGCTATCATTCCATGTGGAGTCTGTCACAGTACTGGAATGCCGAGGAGCAGCTCAGCCCCCACAGTGGAGTTAAACAAAAGTGTATCTCATTCCTTCACCTTTAGTAGGCTAAGGTGCAGGTTGCCAAGCTTTTAAGATAGCAAGTTTAAATATAGGCCACTCAATTCCACCTACATTCTATTTTTGGTATTAAAGTCCTCTGTAGGATTGAGCTCTAGGTTTCTGGTGGAACTGAGATTACATTCATTGCAAACCCTTTAATCTTAATTAGGGTTCATACCCAAAGAAAGAGAGTATCTGCCTATATTCAAATTAAAGCTCAAAAAAAAAAAAATCATTTCCAACACGGGGAAAAAAAAAGGAGAAAAAAGAAGAAAAAGAGAGAAACAATCTGAAGCTTTTAGTCAGAGGAAAAACTGGAGGCTGATTTAAGATATTAAAGAGAGTGAGGGCAAAAAGCCAAAAACAAACCTGTCAAATCAATTTTGTGACTGGTCTTTTCTGAAAAATTGTTGTCTTCAGATGCACTTTATTTTTGAGCATTCTGACAATAAAATTACACGAGGAAGTGCTTCCTCCCCAAGACCTATTTGTCAAATTACTATTGTCAACACAGCCATCTCACATCCATCACATTATTGTCTACTCATTTAAATTCAGTAAGCAGTTAATAAACAGGAAGTTTGCATAAAATTGCATAAAATGATTGGAAATAGCTATTAACACTGCTTATATAAGTAAGCTATTTTTAGGCATCATCCATGGTACTATTTTGTTTAATCATAAATAGAAAACTCTAAAAAATAATGATAATATTACTTTTGTTGAATTTTTTGAGAGAAATAGTAAAGAGAGTGATAGCAGGGAAAACATATTTCTGAAATATGAAAATTTCAGTATAATCATATTCAAAATTTGAATGTAAAAAATTCAAGATTAAAAGATTATCACAAAATACTTGGAGTTTATGAAACTTGATTCCTGGACAAAATGTCGTTTTCATTCCTAGGATAAAGCTTCTTTTTTTTTTTTTTTTTTGTTCAAATGCATAGTCAACAACAAAATGTTTAATTCTCTATATAAATTTAAATTTAAATTATATTTCTAAATTTTGATTATAGTTATCCTCCATGTTCCAATTAGATAATTTCACTTTAATTGGCCCATTGCATTTTGCGATGCACTTTTAATATACAACCTTACTCTTTTGTCCCATTCACAAAATGTAAAATTAACTTGAAAATTATAACTTCTAAGAGGAGAAGAAAGATAAAGTTCAGTTCAGTAAGATCAAAGGTGCACTTAGAGGAGGCAGGAGAAGACGTAAGGTATGCTCCAAAAATGGTTTGAAATACTGAAATCATGCTGCCATTTAGCACAAAGATTAAAAACAAAGCCAAATGTTGTCCTATAATAACTTGAGATTGGTCAGTCTTGCTGGTTACTGACTCAAAAAAATGTTTCTGCACTTTCTATGGGTATAGGAGAAAATGAAAGTTTCCAAATCTCAGCAGTTTCAGTCTTAAACTAGTTAAACCTAACTAATCGGACAGCTGAAATTTCTGTAATATATTAAGTATACATAGTCATGATATGTTAAGGAAGCCTTGAGGAGTGGAACCAGAAACCTGGATGCAGAAGAAGGAAAGCGAGAAAACATATGCTCCTGAATAAGAAATGAGGTAACATAGTTGTCACTTAATACATTTTCAGGACTTTTTCTAAAGCAAAAATGGGAATTAGAGTTTCCTGCCTTGTACTGTGTGCATACCCACTGTGTTTGTGAATACACTGACTATCTTTGACATGATGCAGAAAACCACTAACTAAAAATCTCAAGTTCATTCCAAAGAATATTCCAGAATAGACATAAGGAACTGGCATCAAACTTTCCAGAAAGACCGTAAGTGTGTGAATTCACAAAACTATTTTATACCCCATCATTTTTAACTCCAGTGCTGAAGCACACACAGTGACTTTGGAAGCCAGTTTCTGAATGTAGTGAATTTTTGAGATTGAAATTAATAACAAAAAAAAAAATTAAAATTTACAGACTTAATTGTCTCTTAGTCTAATCACATCCAATACTATTCACACATGATTTCCTTTAATCAACATCTATGTTATCCAATATATGAGAAGGCTTCTTTGCTCCGCTTCCTGGCCTACATTCTAAAGGGCACTATAAGTTTGGTCTTACAGACCTTAGGAGATCTAAAACAGATTTAGAGGTATTGCCCCCATAATTAATTTGCTCTGAGCAGATCTAGCTTGTCTGAAAGCTCAGCAGCTTTCCTGAAAAATCCTTTCTCAGGGCAAAGTTTATAGAGACTCCTATGGTAGGCATATCCAGCACAGCAATCACAGCAATCCAAAAATTACTTGTGTGTAAAGTGGGCACTGGTTCAGGTGTCCAGGTGTGTACTGATCTGCTGGAGTGGCACTTTTTAGTTTTGTAGTGACTGGCTGCACAGAATGATTTTTTTTTTTTTTTGCAGGTCTTATCATTACTTTTTTCCTCCATTTTCTGCTACTGTATGAATATAGCAGCAGCAGAAAATAATTATATTTAATTTGGTTATTTAAAAAAGAAAAATGAAGAAATTAATACATAAATCTGGAAACTTTCCAAATAATAATGTATGGCTGGGATATCTTAGAATGGAACTTTCTGAGCCCTCTGTAAGTTTCAAGTGAAAAAAGGCCATAACTAAATGTATTTTAATTTCTCCATTGTGGATTAAACCCAAGTCATAAAATGTCACCAAGAACTACAAATATGCTCACTCACAGCATTTGTTACTAGCAGTAATGAAGTAATTTTATCATGTTTCCCACTTAGGAAAACAGTTGACACTCAGCTTGGATGAGTAAATTGGTGTATTCCTGGCTTTACTTCAAGTGATCTTTCTATTATATGACAGCTGATTCATCACAGATGAATCTCAGACATATAGCTAAAACACACTTCAAATTTAAATTATTGTTATATTTGCCATTTTTTTCCCAGATTTTGAATAATTTTCCAGTTTTTATTTGAAATGTGAAGGTGTTCATGGTATTATATTATTTGTAACATTCTATAATTGATGAACTTTCAGTTTATTTTTTTTTCACCACTATTGGAGGCAACTGAATCTGCCTGTTCCTACTTCCATTTGTGCTTTTCCCAGTTTTGGTATTGCATTGTTACCAGCTCTTTGAAGAGTTGCTCCAGCTGTAGCTTTTGTGTAAATGTATGAGCTGAAGATAATTGGCCTTTTTTATATAGTTTTGTTGTTATAATGTCTCTGTCTTGCAGAAATTTGCACACATTGCCTGTTATACATAGAACTGTTTTATCCAACCTAGAAGACAGAGAACCTTGCCTACATAAGGATGTTTTAATATTCTGACCAAAGGGGATATCTTGAGATACACTCTGGTTTCCAAGATTCTTCTTAGGCACATATCAGTCCAGCTACTTTTTAAATAATGTAATGGAGGGTGGGGGGTGAGGGTATTTCTACAGAATATGGTCTTTTTCTGGATTTTTCTTACATTGGTTTTGTCACTGTGCTATTTCAGAAAGAAGTAGCCAAATGTTGGATCTTGTGGTGCCAAAGGTTTATCTATGGTAACCTCTCAGAGAAAATTAAACCTTTTGATATCAACTATCCAAGTTCTACCAGAGAACATGACAACTCTTTATGAAAAGGAAAAATGGGCTTTTTAAATTCCTTTGGAAGCATGGAAACAAATGAGAAAATTCAAAGCAGAACTCCTCAGACACTACGGAATCCCCGCTGATAGCAAGTAAAGTGTATCAAAAGCTAATGCAATCCTCTTTCACTACTGCTCTGGGAAGAAATGGAGTTTACAAAAGCTTAGTTTGAGTCAAAAGTCCAGTTCAATGATTCATGACCTTTTTAACAAATCTGGACTGAGTTTTGGTTTTATATTAGTAGAGTTAAATACTTCATTTTTGAGTGTGTAGTTTAATCCTCATGACCTGCATATTTTGATCATTTTGCAACCTACTTTCATTTTGGTTTCAACTCCTGTGGAGTATTTAGAGTCCTTTTTGTATGAAATTTTCTACATAACCCTTTCTACTTTTTGTGTTCCTACTTATTGAACCTGTTACACAGTTCAAAGCTGACATATTCCAGAAAATGTCTGTTCAATGTTCATGGAGACAACTACCCAGCAACAAAGACAAAATATGCCAAAACTTAGTATTCAGTGGAGCTCAGACTTACTGCATTCAGCATTTGCCACTGCAAAATTTTTAGCTCAGAATCCTGCGTATTCAAGACTACAAATCTTAAATAAACACTTTTAATTTTTTTTTTTTATTTATAATCTTTGGTATAAATCTGGAACAAGCTGTGGATAGCTATTTGTACCAATGAAGTGTATTTTGTGCTGCTGAGTAATCAGCTCTATTTTGTCCATGCAGATTTAAACACCTGTTTATCTGATTCTCTAAAGGTGAGTTTTTTAGAGACTGCCAAGTTTTGCAGCCAAGCAGAGGCAAGGCTGTTGCAACTTGATAACCTTATGTCCAGTCAGCAGTGAAGCTGAGCCTGTATTTTAAATATGTATACTCTCTCTCTCCCTCTGTGTATATATATATATATTTGCATGGTTCAATACATATAGATCAATACAGATACGAACCACACCATAGTAACTCAAATACAACAAGCAGAGGTGGCCTGATCCTGTTCCCCTCCTGGCTGATCAAGGAAAATACCAGTGGAAATTATACACATATATAAACTGTGGTTGTCCCTGGATCCTAGGCTAGTGCATGTCCAGCACATCAACACATGAACACAGCCTAATGTTCACAGTCCCATTCCAGTTGTTGATATCTGCATATAAGCACAAAACCCTGGTCACACGGATGCAGAGGCACATGACCCCCTAATTTCCTCCAGTAACAAACTTTAGACAGTCTATCTAGTAGCTGGCCCATGGGTCCCCCCTTTTCCCCCTTTGCCTCATGCCCAAATATGAACTCTGCATGAATGGAACTCACAAGTAGGTGGTTTAGATCAGTGGCCTTGCTCATAGCCCTCCCTGAGATCCCCTAATCTCCGTAGCTAGATTGGACCAGTTGTCTCTCCAGTAGTCAGTCTCAACACCTCTAAACTCTCCTATAGTTGAGTAAACTTATGGCACCTCTGATACCTGATTCCCATCATTTTTATTCTACTCATTATCTAGTCCACCCTGAAGTTCTCTAGGAAATTGCAGGCACCTACATGCACACCCATGTACAGTGTGCACATGTTCCTGTCTCTTCTGCTTCTGGAACCACAAAGACCCTCTGACCTCTCCAGCTGCTGCACTGAGACATCCACATGTGCAGGTGCATGCTCGATAGAGTCCTCACTCAGGAAGGTAGATAGAAAGGCAGTCCATTTGGAATAGAGAATTGACTCATTGACCAGGAACAGGCTATGGCTAGACAAGCATAGATTCTCTTCTTACACAACACCAGCCCATTTTATCTCCTTATCATTCTATTTTCCTGCTTTTCTAACCACTTTGATCCCTCCATTGCCCCACCTTTGGCTCCTTCCCTGAACATTCCATTATCTTGTGCAGTCCCACAACACTCTTTCTTGGCACAGTGAGTGCCATCTCCCACATCAGGGAGCTGCCCCTGTGGACTCATAGTGCTGGGACTCACTGAGCCCATAGGGCTCATAGTGCTTTCCTGGGATAGCCCCAGGGGACAAGGGAACAGGGGCTCATGTCTCTGACTCAGGGTAAAGAGATTTCTATGGGCAAAATTAGCATTTAACCACATAAGCTAACAGAATCCACTGGGTAGAATTTGTTTTGAATCTCCTGGTTAGATCAAAAATAATATATATTAGTTAAACTGTATGATCCCTTCATTTCCTCTTTGTAGAAAAATCAATGAGGAAACTGAAGATAAGGTAAAGCTCCTATCATGATGGTGACTTCTATAGACTCATTACTTCTACTAGTAGTAAAACAAAGATTTTTTAGAAGACTGGCTACAACAGCATAGATTGAGCATTGGCTGAGAAACTTAACAAAATTACTAAGCTTCTATGGACAATTTTTGAAAATTAACCTAAGTTTTATAACAATATTTTTGAGCACTGCTTCCAAAATATCAGTTGATAAAGGACTATAGGTCTGCATTAAACAGATTATACAGAAACAAAAGCAGAATTCTATGTTGTATTCAGATGTTATACTTTTATGCAGATTCTTAGTCAATAAGGATAATTGAAATTAGTTGAATGAAATTTACTTCACTGACAGCTACACGTCTTACTGGACAGAAAGGAAACCACTGTGATATGTATGTTTTCTGGAAACACCGTAACAAATGTTTCATAAATAATCCAGGTGTCATCCTAGAGAAAGGTAATAGACTAGAGTCTATGGACAAGCTCTTCCAACTGCACGCATGTAAGATTTCTGATTGACAATATCACTCTAGTCACACCATTTTTTTCTTCAAAGTGCAGTGTATTTGCAATTTGATTAAATAGATACATAAAACATCACAAGCAAAATAAGTCATAAACTGATATTAAAATCATATTTAATGATAAAGTAAGTTTTACACATCTTGCTTCAGTTTTTACTCCTAGTACAGCTGATTTAATTGTGAGTAGTAAAAACTACCTTAGAAGTCCCTTAACTTAAAAAATGAAAGGCTTGAAATTATCTGGTTTAGGCATTTTAGGGGGTGGGACCAAGTACTGGCTTTGCTTCTTTAACACCGTTTTTGAAGAATGAAAGCTTTACCTTTAATGTTTTCTCTGGTGTCTCTGGTGATTTATCTATTACTTTCCTGGGGCACCAGAGAAACCAAGAACAGGTGTCCAAGGGTTACACTAAGATAAATATTATGTGTAGCTTTTTAGTGGACCTGAGCAAACAAATCTCAAAATGGTATTCCTTGATTTTCTGGGAGCAGTTCACACACATTTCAGATATATTCCTTATTCAGAGGCATTTGAGTAATTCAAGACTTGAGTTTAGATTTTGTCTTAGTTATTTGAAAATAGGATTTTTTTAAAAATTGTATTTATATATATATCTATATATGCCTATAAATTCACAAAAACTTAATTAGTTTTATAAGTCTAATTGCACAATTCCTAGCCTGCAAATGAATGACAACAGTACAAATCAATTTGCTGAATATTAATGCACTTAACCTCAGTTCTAGTTATTAGGAAGTATTTGGGGCTAATGATTGTAAGAAATGGTTTAAAAACAAAATTGTATTGGTCATAACAGGATATAAGGTATTCAAAACTTGTGTTGGAATATGCATACTTCTTTGCTAAGCATTTTTATTCCATTTTGTTTCACTGCTGATCAGTTAGGAAACTATTAAAACCTGTGGTTTGAACTTATTCCACATCCTTTTGTCTTTTACCAGCACTGCAGACATGACTATTAGAGTGAACAAAATGAAAAAAAACCAACCAACCAACCATTTTGAAAGCCAAAAATGCTATTTTTGCTTATTTGTATCTTTTTCAGTTTTGCCTTTTTTGTATCTCAAGAAGTAGACTTGCTAAGTCAAAGAAAGCTCCTTGCCACACTACATAAATAATTCCTGTCTCTATGGATAGCCAGAGAAGTGGAAATTATTCATTTCTGCTCTCCAGTATCCACTCTCACAGCAGTGTCTATGACTCCTACGGTTCTCATTCTTGCTAAGGGACTTCATATGCATGGTTCTCCCTAGCACAATATTTTAGCATAGAAAGACTACTGATACTATGGGATTCTAGCATCACTCCTATAAACTGCAGAAGTGCTGTTGCTCTGCACCATAGCACAGGGAATTTAAACACAAAGAAGCTATTTCACTGTTTCACCACAGATTCCCAAGGTCACATCAGTGCCATATCTGGTAGCTGGGGTTTAGGAGGAGATGCTAAAGGTGAAAAAGGTTGCAGAACTCAGGGTTGCAAAGCTATGTGGCTCAAGTTACTTGTGTTCCCAGTTTAACAGAAGAACTCAGTCACTACCCAGAATCCTTAGGCCTGCATTTCTTTCCCTGGAATTAGCTCACGAAGTACAAACTGAAGTAAAAATGTAAATTGCCTTGCCAAAAGATGGAGAATATTTGCTGATTAACAGCCTGAGAAATCTTGACAATGTGGAGACAGAGCTTGTGGTACAGCCAGTATCTAAACCTGAACAATCAGCCTGTGTCATACAGGATAAAAAATTTTCTGAAGAAAATCTTTTCAGACTGGGAAAAGTTATTGATCCCTAGTAAGGTATTCAAGACAAGCAGTGACATGTCTGAATTAAACTCTCCTTGATTTTGAATTTCACTCCTCTGTATGGGTGAAATTCTTGGCTATCTTTGTCCAACAGTAGTTTTATTCTTGAGTTAAATGGAGAATAAATCTTTCACTTTTCACTATACCTTGTCCTATGTACCTCCAGGAACAGCTCCTTCATTTGCTTGCCTATGAGAGAAGTAAGGGCTTGTATACACATCAGGCTTAATAAAGAAAAGGGATTGCATTATCCCATGTTTCTCAATGATTTCTATTCTTGAATAACAGTCTTTTTCCAAAGAACTAAAAAACATTATAGGGGATACTCAGTAATATCTTAGAAGAGATTTAATAGAAAAATGTAACTGACATATGAGGATGGTGACAATTTTTAATGGTGTTAGGCAGACACTTTAATTTTTTTCATATAATGTTAAGCCTAACTTTTACTATAAGCTACTAAGACTCTGTATTGACACACTTTGACTAGAATGTCTTTCTTTTTTTTAAGTATTAAACTATGACAGGTGCATTTGTTCAATAAAAAATCTTTGATGTGAAATGCTGCAAAATTTGCAGGCATATGAGTTTTATTTTGATCATATTTGGAGAATTTATAGTTCTTAATGAACTATTAAACCTATTAATAACTGGGGGAAAATTTCTGGGGAAAATGTATTCCTCCTTAAATATTCTGAAAGGGAAAGTAATGGTTATTTTACAGCATTATTGACATTGCAATAGTACCATTCATGGATTAAAACCCCACTGTGAAGGCTACCGTAGAGCCTATTTCAAAGCCATTCACTGAGCTGTTGATTTTAGTGAGCCAGGTTTCTAAAAAATCTTTTTTCAAAGACACTTGCCACACAAAAACCTATTGCAGAGAGATATAAGTGGAACATTCAGCATTTATTCCTAGCTTGTTTTTCATTTCTTGGAGGACTGATAATTATCAGCAGGACATCATAAAAGTTATACATTTTCACCCAATGTCCTCTTTTAAATTGATAGAATATTTTCAATGTAGAGTATGAAGCTATAAAAAATAATGTAGGCTAACTTAAGTTTCTGTTAATTTTAAAGAATCTTTTCAGAATGAGTTTTAATATTGACCTGTGCTGCATCATATGACAGAAACTGATCTGAGAGAGAGGAGCTTAGAGGTTAGGAGGGGAGAATTTTTTGGTTTTGTTTATTTTGTTTGGTTTTTGAAGGGCTACAAGGTAGAAACATCCTGGGATTCAACCCAAAAAATAAAAAGAACTAGTCAACAAAAACAAAACCCAAATTGTTGAATTGAATCATTAAATTCATTTAATGAAATTAAAAAGATCTTGATTATATAATTCCATCTGTGTTGATTTCACTGTGAAGTCTACATGTATTTTTGTAAAGGCACTTGCCAGGGAGATAATCAAGTTAAGATGCTCTATCGTAGGAAAGCTACTATTTATTCCTAGTCATACTTCCTTCAAACATGATACACACATTCTTCACTGGAGTCATGCTGCTGATTATACCCTGAAACCACTTTTAAATTAAGGTTTATTGGATCAAGGTTGTGGGCTTTCTGTTGTTGCTGTTTCTGGTTTTGGTTTATTGGGCTTTTTTTTTATTCCAGAGGAAGTTCACAAGACTTTGGAGGTGTGCCATTGCTTTGGGAAATGGGGTTGTTGAACACATATCTCTTCGTGATAAGGATCTGGATTATTGTCATACAGGGTTTTTTTTTCACATTTTTATGGTATTTGTTACATTCTCAATTAGGGACAAAATTTTTGTTGCTCTGAATACTGAATATGCATAAGACCTTAAGAACCTGATATTCAAATGCATTGAGTTCCTCCAAAATGTATTTTTTTGAATGGCAAGAGTAAGAAATTTTCTCAGGTTTACACAGATTAAGAGTCTACTAAACTGTAGAAGTTTAAACTAGTACTCTGATAAAGTAAGATTTTCTTGAAGTACAGATTAAAAAACCAGAAAAATACAACATGCTTTTCACATCAGCTAAACATTGCAGTTACCATGATGGCAGTGCCTTACATTCTAGTAAAAGTAAAAAAGAATTTATATGACATTTTAAATCCAAAGATTAACAGTCTAAAAACATTACTTGTTGCAGGAAAATAAAAGAAAACAAAGCATTGTCATATCCTTTCAAATTTAGGACTGACTTGCCACAAAGAAACGAAACTGAGCATTTGATTTAAATGGAACAAGTCAGATGTCTCAAATATAAATAGACCTTGTCATTTAACATGAAATACACTTCAGCAAACCACCTGAGCTCCCTTATACTTACCTATGATTAAAATACCCAGAATGGGATACTCTGAATGCAAAACTGGTCAGGATTTATAGGTATGTGAGGATAAATATTTTCCAAGTATCTCAGATCTTCTGATCTCTGAAAATTCTCTAGAGCTGTCTTTTAGTATTTATACTTAAGTCAGAATGTCATTTACAGTTCTAAAAAGAATGTCTACATTTAAGTGTTTATGACTTTTTTTGTTGTCAACATGGGTTTAGAAGCAGAAGTTCTTGCATAAACAGTCTACCACAGAAACAAAAGTGTTGGTTAGACACAGGAAAGATACTCTTTGAAAATAAGCAGAAGAGAAATTTGAAGTGGGAAAACACTGTCCTTTTTATGTCTAATGGAAAAATTCACTTAGATTTTGCATTAGTTTATTTTATAAGTGTTACGCCAGTAATTTTAGCAGCTGGAATGAGTCTGGGAATAAACCTTTAAAAGCAATTTTTTTTTTTTAAGTGGTTGAAAATCCAAGAGATTCACAGAACTTTATTTAAAATTACAGCTTACACTGAACTGAGTTCTACACACCAGCCCTCTGGGAAACTGATTCAAAGTCGAAGAATCATGGAATATCCTAAGTTGGAAGGGACCTGTGAGGATCACCTAAAGAGTTACACCAATCACCTGGCAGCATTGTCTAAACTCTTCTTGAATTCTGTCAGGCTTGGTGCACTTCCGTGGGGAGCCTGTTCCAGTTCCCAACCACCCTCTGGGTGAAGAACATTTTTCTAATATCCAACTTATCCTCCCCTGACACAACTTCAGGCCATTCCCTCGGGTTCCGTCACTGAAGAGATCAGGGTCTGGCCCTCCTCTTCCCCTTGCGAGAAAACTCTAGACTGCGATGAGGTCTCCCATCAGTCTCCTCTTCTCTAGGGTGAACAAGTCAAGTAACCTCAGTCAATTCCCCTCTAGACCCTTCACTATCTTTGCTGCCCTCCTTTGGACGTCCTTTAATAGCTTTATAACCTTATATTGCTGTGCCCAAAACTGCACATAGGACTTGAGTTGAGGTCCTGGATATGGCTGGCCCTCGTGGCTGCCAAGGCACACAGTTAAAATCAACACACCCTAGCATCTAGTGAATTTCCTATTCCACTACAAACATCTATGAATGTTGGTACCACATATGTTGCATTAGGTACCTATAAGAAAAAATGGTTCTGCTAAGCAGCAAAACACTGACCAAAACATTATAAAATATTAAACACAAAATACTAAATATTATTAAATATAAATATTTTTGAATATAATTTAATATAAATATTGTTGAATATAGAATTAATTTAATTAATACTTTTAAATGAATTTAATAATATTATTATTAAATATATTAATTATAAAATACCTGAAAAAAACACAAAACATGAACATAGTGAGGGAAAAAAAGAAAAGAAAAGAAAATTTTCTCCCTTCTAGAGAAAACAATAACCTGTAACAATAGCTTATAAAATTAATTGCTTTTTGGACAATCGTGAAGGATAGATGCGACATCAAGAAGGTTGAGGTACTCATCGACTTTTCTGCCTTTGCTTTCACCACCAAATTCTCCAGCCACGGTGCCTCAGCCACAGAAAGCAAGGCAATGAAGGGGAGGAAAAAGGACTCCTGCTGTAGAAGACAATCAGGTTCAAGGCCATCTAAGGAACCTAAAGGTGCATAGGTCCATGGGACCTAATGAGATGCATCCATGGGTCCTGAGGGAACTGGTGTAGAAAGTGGCTATGCCATAATCAATCATTTTTTAGAAATTATGGCAATTCACTGAAGTTCCCACTGATTGGAAAAGGGGAAGCATAACTCAGGAAGAACATAAATCTTTTGGAGTGAGTGCAGAGGAAAGACATGAAGATTATCGGAGGGCTGGAGCACCTCCCCTATGACGACAAGCTGAGAGCTGGGCTGTTCAGCCTGGAGAAAGGCAGGCTCTGGGGAGACCTCATAGCACATTCCAGTGCCTAAACAGGGACTGTAGAAGAGCTGGAGAGGTACTTTTGACAAGGACACGGAGTGATGGGACAAAGAGGAATGGCTTCAAACTGAGAGAGGATAGGTTTAGATTAAATGTTAAGAAGAACCTCTTTACTGCAATGAGGCACAAGAACAGGTTGCCCAAAAACGTTGTGTTTGCTCCATCCCTCTAATGTTCACATCCAGGTTGCATGGGGCTCTGAGCAACCTGATTTAGTGGTGGTATCCTTGCCCATGGCAGGAGAGCTGGAACTAGATGATCTTTAAGGTCCCTTCCAATCCAAACAATTCTATGATTCCATACAAGGATGCAAGGTTTGCTTATTTCTCTTTAAAAAGTAAACTGACTTATAACTTCTTAAGGTTAAAAATTGTGTCAACAATTCTTTCAATAAACATTCTATGTAGGAAATACGAATTTGATTTTTTTCATTAGCTACAAAATAGTTTTGAGTATTAACAAATTTGCTAGGGCTGGAATGATGACGGCCTATAGATTTCATCATAGTCACAGAAGCAATTTGAAAACTATGCCATGATGTGAAGGTAGAGGAATATTGTTTTTTACTGTTTGGTCTTAGAGTTTATACTAAATGGTCAAATACATGAGAAAATTTGATAGTATTTTTTTATAAAATAAGCACTTGTTGAAAAATTGTTGTCTTTTGAGTAAAATCAGCAAGATAGTAAGAAAAATGGAACATGGTGATAAAGGAATTTCACTAATGTTTGTACATCTGTATCTGTGGAAAAATATATCAAAAGTTAGAAAGATAAAAAATAGTGGTTCTTTGAGTAATTTTCTGTACCAGAAATGTTCTATTTTCCCTCTGTCACTGTTGTTGACATTTGCTTTTGAATAAAAATGTTCCTTCTCTTTCCACTTTAACTTTATTCTTCAGCAAAATCAAAACACTATATTTATGACATAGTAGTCTACTGCTTGGAAATAAGTGAACTGTCAAAATGTCAACATGATCAATTCATTGCAGGATCACAGAGAAAGATCATGTGGGTGTGTGAGGAAGAACAAAACCCTGATAATTAACAGAGATGGGAGAGAAAGTATTAAAACTTTTAAGAAGTTAATGGCTCTAATTTCAAGGAATGTAAATGTAAAGCATTCCCCACAGCATGAAGGCAAGTCTGCTTTGAAAAACATTTCTGATGCTCAACTCAGCAAGGCACTTGGAGTTCACCCAGAAGCAGAATCACTGCTCTGGGCTGTTGTACTGCTGCTTTTACTTTTGTTCATTGGCACTTGACACTCACCTCTCTGAGTCTTTAGTCTACATTGCCAGAAGAAATGCTTTCCAACTGCTCTGTGACTGAATATGCTCTGAAGGACTGGAAGTTGCTTATGGAGTTAAGTATAGCCTGTATTTCCAATTTCCATGGGGCTAAAGCAAACTTCAGATTAGAGAAATCAAGATATCTTGATTGACTTGGGGCAGAGTGGCTGGAAAGCTGCCCAGCAGAAAAGGAACTGGGAATGCTGGTCAACCCCTTGCTGAACATGAGCCAACATATGGTCAGGTGCCAAGAAGGCCAGTGCCTGGCTTATGAGAAGTGGCTGAGGGAGCTGGGGTTGTGCAGCCTGGAGGAAAGGAAGTTGAGGTGAAACCTTTCCACTCTCTACAACTAACAGAAAGGAGGTTGTCGCCAAGTGGGGATCACTCTCTCCTCCCAAGTAACAAGTGATAGGACAAGAGGAAATGGCCTATGGGGGGAATTGGACTGGATATTAGGAAAAATGTCTTCCTTGAAAGGGTTGCCAGGCATTGGAATATTCTGCCCAGGGAAGTGGTAGAGTCACAACCCCTGGAGACATTTAAAAAACATGTAGATGTGGTTTAATGGTGCACTTGGCAGGACTACGTTTGCAGCTGGACTTGATCATAAAGGTCTTTTTCAACCTACATGATTCTATCCTTTTTTGAATCTATAAGATATATTGTGTATAAAAAAATATGTAATGTGTAATATATAACATATTATAGAATATATTAAAACAGTCCTTTTAATTCCTCTTCACAAGTCATCATCAAGCATAGGCTTTTTCCCTAAACTGTTTGCACCCATCCTATGCACATGGTACTAACACAACCCATAGGAACTAAAGAAGCACAAAGATGTACAGTAAGAGTGCACAATTTATTTGCTTTACCAGTCTGATCTTGAAAATTGAAACTGCTAAATATTACAGGGAGAGTTCTTTTCCTGATGATAGAAGTAAAGTATTTTCATCTCATCTGTTCACTTGAATTTAAATTTTTCCAAAACCTTTACTTTTCATTCTCCTTATAATTCATCTAAGGTTAACTCCCAGCCTAGGAAATATTCTTGTATAAATCTGATTTCACACATAAGAAAAATAATTACATGTTCAGATATTTTTGCAGATTCAGGATTCACTCCTTGAACAAGTCAATAAGAAATGAAAATCAGTGCTGCATGAACAGAAAAAAAAGGACAACTAGAAGGATGCTGAAAGCAGGTGACATGAAATAAAAAGGAGGGCCTAACATTTTTTTTCTGTTTTCCTTGTATACAAATCTCATCTTCATATGCTCTTTGTATTAAGCACATTTCAGTAAGCTTAAGCTGGGAAAAGTGGATTGCTCAGGTTACACAAGGCATTTCTGAACTCAATATTTTACTCCGTTGATGCTTTCTAAAATTCTCCCTCAAATTTTTAACATGAATGTAGGGAGACTTGGGCTATCTCTAAGAATCAGGGGAATTTAAAATGATGCATTGCTTTGTGTTTTTTGTTTTTATTTCTTATTTTTCTTAGTTATTATCACGTACAGAGGCCATCTAGAAGTGTCTTCTGTTTCTGTGAGTTAGACACAGCCTCTCCAATTACAGGCAGCTTCTGTGATTGCACAGCTTGTGAAGATGAATGAACTCCCAGGAGCTGTGTAGCTGCACAGGCAGATTTGACCCAGAAATCACCTCCTTTACAAGTGTTTTATAAAATCTAAGGAATATTCTTTAACACTTGGGGACACTGAGATTAGGGATAGTGCATAAATACAGAGGATTATTATACTGATTAGTTTGGTAAACTAGCAAAATACCCTACTTCAAAAGGTCTAAGAGAGAGATTTTAAATTTTATCTAGAGGTGAAAATTAAAGGTTATTTGTATTCAGGGAAAATCACTTTAAAACAAAGAGATGTGTGACTATGCAGCCATTAGTTCTGATCTTTGCTTTTGTTAAATACTGACTAGAATGAAATGAGGAGGTTTTATCTAAAAGAACTGCACGATGGTTACTAGTCACACAATTAACGCAATTGTCTGAAATTTTTCTGCATTAGTAAAGCTCTAAAAATCATAAAACAGCAGGGATGAGAGAGACATACAGCTTAGTCTTCTCTTACTGCTGCTCCCAATAAAAAAATATGTTCATTGTTAAGATAAGCTGACTTGAGCTTTTAAGATTTTCATTGATAATGACTCCATGGTTCAGGGTCAAAATATACATGAATTTTAAAACAACTCAACTGAAAACTCACGTACATTTTATGCAAAGGACAGTGATCCTGCTGCTACTCCACTGCTTTTTTGTCTTTTATACTGTGATAAGGGACCTTGAAATGGGCACATATGTTTGGCAGTAATTACTAGTGCTTTTAATTCTGTGTAAATTATTACGTATGGTGCACAATGATGAAAAAATATGTGGCAGCTGCTACCATTGCATGTCCATGAAGAAATATCCACCCTATAACTCCAAACAACAATTGACAAGCAAAGCCAAGGTTTCAGCAATGCAATAGTTCAAATATTCATCTGAAAGTATAAATACTTCTTATGGATTATGTTAAGAAAACCACCTGTGTGATATAGTGAAGAGGAAACTGTTCTTGTCTAACAGAGAAAAGCTGTTTTTAGTGTGACACTATCCCTTCCTCTCACATTCATTATATGGATAGCTTAGGAATTAGGCACACCAAGCTGTAAGGGCAGCACTTGTGAGGCCAGGATCAAATCTCTCTGAGGAGCTCAGTGAGCCATGAATTTTAAGTGATGTGTGGTTTTCATAGTGGGCTTTGTACATGGAGGGATAATAACATCAGAGGATTTCCTGCTTTTCTTTCCTATTTGTTTGCATGCCAGATTTACTTCTATGTTAGTCCACAGAGCACAAGTGGAAAAATAGAAAGTTGCTTAACCTAAAGAGATGTCCTTCCTATGTGACTGGAAACTTGAAAAATACTCTCTAAAAGAGGTATATAGAGTACCAACTTTATCTGAATATAAGATTCTTCCTTCGCAGTACATTAAACTCCTTATTTAGAATTTATGTTTTCAATGACCATGGTAGATTACAAAACAGTTTATTCATATGCAACTATGATCTGAAGCACTGAGAAGAATGAAAAACAGTAAAAGTGTTCCATGTCTCTTAACAGATATGACTATGAACATGGGATCAGAAACAAAAAGTTTAAACTCAACTTATTTTTCTAATGAGGCATTCTCTTAAAAAATGAGCTGACACGCAGTAAAGCAAGCTACTCCTCTTGTGGCAGTCTTGCTTCTTTAAATGATGTGACTTTCATAAAGGGCTACGTTCTATCTGTATAACACATACCTTGATCAGAGGTAGAATAGGATTTCTTCATTATAACATTCTTCATTCCTTTTGTGTCTTTCGCCAAGCTAAATTTGCTTTCAAAAATTTTTTTTAAAGAGAGTGGTAAGACCTCAGTTGGTTCCAGGAATAATGGTCTTCCCTTGTCCTTTCTCTTCTCTGTAGCAATTTTACATATAGCATTACGAACCAGCAGAATTTGGCACATGTTGTCCTTTCTTGTTTTTCAGGTTGATTAAAACCCTTTTCAAGATTACAGTTAGTTGCACACATGTATACATTCAAAACGTACTCACATTCATATCTTCTACTGTTGGCCTTTTTCCACACAAAACCCCCCTACATGCATAGAAAAGTAGCTATAAGAGAATGTCAGACTGAGAGCAATGTTAAGGGCTTATTTTAGATGTTGTTCCTGTAGTTATTGTGATAAAATCTGCTTCCAAATTAAATGAACAAAGATATTTCCTGACAGACAAATAAATAACTACCTTAAGTCTCAGGCAAGGTTAGTCATTCCTGAACACCATTATGTGAAACAGGATACTACAGGTTACCTTACATAAACTTAGAAACATAAGAATTGTTCCTTGGAACAGTCAATGAATTTCTGTCATGTAATATCTGGCAAAGGAGTGGAGGAAACTAGGCAATAGTTATAAGTTTATTTTAAGGAGAATTTGGGGTGCAATTTGTGTATATACAGGAGTCTGAAGCCAACTTAGTACCTAAGTTTCTGAAGCAAATATAATCCCAACTGAGCACAGAACTCTTTCCAGCTAAGGGAGACCTGAACTTGGAAAAATGGAGACTGCTCTGTCATAGCAAGACTCTTCCACAGACTGTTTCTGAGGAGTGCTGATTACAGCAGTAGTAAACCTGCTGGTAGGAGTGTCAGCATGACCTTGCTGTATCTCTCCCTTGGGTTTATATAAAATTTTAGTTCCATAGCATCTTGGAAAATATAAAAAAATAGTTCCTGTTCCAGCATCCTTCACAACCACAAATAAATGGTGAGGACCTGGATCCAGCCTGGTCTAGTTCTGAGGAGTAGATTTGATTATTAGTGCTCATATTCCTATTTATTGCTGTAACCAGTGTTTTGCCATGTTAATAAAATACAAGACTCTGATATGTTTTTCACTTTTTTCACCTTAGTCACAGTGAAAGCCATACGTTTACCTAAAACACATAATGACAAATTGGTTCAGGTTGAAACAGACTTCTGGAAGTCATCTGGTCCAATGTCCCTGCTCCAGCAGGGCTACGTACAGCAGGCAGCCCAGGACCATGTCCATATGGCTTCTAAATATCTCTAACAAAGGATATCCCACAGCCTCCCAGGGGAACTCGTATCAGTGCTCAGTCACCCTCACAGAAAAAAAGTGTTTCCTGATGTTCAGATGGAATGTCCTGCGTTTCAGCTTGCTCACCTTGCTTGCTGTCCTGTCTCTGAACACCACTGAAAAGAGCCTAACTCTGTCTTCTTTTCATTTTCCCTTCAGATATTTTTATACTGCGATGAGTTAGAGCCTTCTTTTCTCCGGGCTAAATGTTCTCAGTCTTTTCCTTTATGATAAATGTTCCAACATCTTTACCATTTTTGTCACTCTTTGTGGACCTTCATGGCTGACTCTTTTCAGTGTGTCCACAAGTCTCTTGTTCCAAGGAGCCCAGAACTGGACATGTTACTCCAGGTCTCACCAATGCTGAATGAAAGGAAAGGATCACCCCCTTATCCTGCTGGCAACACTCCTCCTAATGCATCCTGGGATAGTGTTAGTCTTTGCTACAAGGAAAAATTGCTGGTTCACAGTTAACTTGGTGTCCAACAGGACCTCAGGACATGCTCTGCAAAGCTGCTTATCCTGGTCCACCCCCAGCATGCACTGGTGAACGTGGATGTTCTGCCCCAGGAACACGGCTTTGCACTCCCCCTTGGATAGCTTATGCCCTACTATGCTGTCTCTCTGGAAGATGTTAAGTCTCATACCGCTCAAACAGAAATCCATTTTTTAAAGGACATTTTGAACAGACGATTAAGTTGGAAAAACATTAATTGATGTTTTAGTAGCAGCAACTATTGGAGTTTTGAAGTTGTCTGAACAGTGCACTAGGAATTGAGAACTGTTATGTACTTTGTTTCATAGTGACATTTATTTCCTCAATGGCTTTGCTATCTCTCTGCTTCATTGTACTCAGTAGTACAAGAAAGTATTTATTGGTCTAAATTATGATTTCTATTTATAAAGTGAGGGATACTTTCAGGAAGAAAATTGTTTTGAATAGTTGCTGTAGAAACTACTCTGGTTAATGCACTAAATTGGGACATAATCAATCTGTGTTTAATTCCATCCTCTGTCATGCACTTCCTCATACGTAATGGACAGGTAGTTACTAATTGATCCTTACTTTCTTCAGTATAAATATGATAAAAAATATTATTTCTTTCTTTTTTGGTGCCTTGTTCAATAAATTAGACTCCAGAATGGGGTACTTTACCCCTTTGAGATAACTTGTGCTAGTTTAGACTCTCCAGCAGTTCACGCTTTCATCTTCTACTCATTAGACTGAAACTATTTTGCTGTACTTACCTTCTTGAAACCAATCAGTGTCGTATAGGGGTGCTTAAGCTTGTATTCCTCCACCAAAAAAGCCTTCTATGCAGTTAGAGGCTGCAGTGTTTCCTTAAATCCATTGAAAATTCCTCCCACAAAGGATAAGCTGTATAACTTCATGTCCTGATTCTGCCAGTAACTCATTGTACAACTGTCTGGATCTGAAATTAAAAATTATTCACATATACATTCTGATAAAAATAGCTCAAATGGCAACTATAGTATTCAACATCATTAATTCCATTTTACAATGATTTGACAGAGCACATCTTCCTGTAGCACCTATTATCCTACACAGAATTTCTAATATAGATTAGGAAAATTTAAATATGTAGTTATGAATTAAGGACAATAACTTGTGATGCTTATAGAAACCCAGCATGTGCTTATTTAATTCAGACTCTTAATGCTTTATTAAGGGAACATGGGTTTGCATTACTTCTGCAAATGCATACAAAACTCAATCAGTGATTCCCTGTATTAACTATTTTTCTATTGCATTAGCAAACCTCTTTGTACACAATCATTCTGAACATAATTAATATTTCTAAAGTGCATTGCAGGTATTTTATAATCTCAAACATTAGCATGAAGTTTGGAATAAAAATAAATGAATGATAGCCCAAATATTAAAATAGATAGTATGAAATAACATAGCCCCTAAATAAGTGAGTTTGTTCCTTTTTGTATTATTTCATTCTCAGACCACTGCTCAAAGCAAAAACCATGACCAGAGGTAAGTTTGGGCCTTCCTTCTTTTTAATCAGATGGAGTTGAATTTATAGTTCCAGAAAGGGTGTCAGGAAACATGGCTTCTAGGTCAATGATTTAAGAGTTTTCTCCTTCTTCACATAGCATAAGTGCCATCTCTCTCAAAATCTCACTCATTCTGATGTTCATCATGAATACAGCATCCTATTTTAGGGCCTCTGTATAAATAAATGGAGTAAATTGGCTCCTAACTCATATTTTCTGACTTACTCTTTGGAAAGGTATTCCTCACTCTATACACTGTTGATGGAAGTCTACAGGAAATAGCTGGTAGGAATTTACATCTTCTTATGGAAATGTTGTATTGAAAGAGCTTCTTTTCAGTTTCTGACACCATCAAAATAACTATATACATTATATTTTAGTAAGTATTTCAGCACTGATAATCTATAAACCAGTAAGTTTTACTCCAAAGAAGATTTTAAATCCCTGAAGAAAGTTTGATCTAACCCATTGCTAATGTTTTCTTTGCCTTAATTAAGTTAACTGGCCACCTATAATACCAACTGTCATCACCCCTTGCAAGAAATATATTTTCAAGCCAGTATTTTTGTGCTCTCTGTCATGGCTCAGATAATCACCCATCAAAGTAATTAATATTTCTCTTCCAAAGTCTTCCATGAACTTTTCCTTTGCTGCAGCCTATTCTATTAACCACTACTGTCTCTGTTTTCCTTGTCCTTTGTATCATTTTATTGAATATTTGTTCTGTTTTCTCTATAAAGTTTGAAAAGATTAAGACTTTCATAAAGTCTACAGATCTCTTTGTGCTCTATACCTGCACAGTGCTTTGAGAAAAAATATTCTGTATGTGAATAGCACAGCTGGATGCTATGAGAAAAATGAAGCAAAACAAACAGTAAACGCTATATAAAAAAATAATTTCATGGAAAATTGGTTCCTTTGTACAAGAAATAAGCATCTGGTATAAGCAGAAAGAAGAGTCCTACCTCAAGGTCTGTCTCAATACAAGCTTGAAAGAAATTATTATTTTTTTCCACAATTAAAAAATAAAATGACAATTCAGCAGTTTTTGACCAAAATGAACTACTTCAGACCTCTTGTTAATATTTAAATATTTTTCATAGTCTTAAAAGACTCTCAGGAATGTTCTACAGCTTAAACCATTTCAGTCATCAGAAGTCAACTAAAAGGGAACATTTTCTTACATCATAATTAACAGAGTGAAAATGCTGTTAAATGTTGGAGTGACACAAATCATATGGGTGTTACTTTGGCTTATAGACCTTGGTTAGAATGAAATTGTTATTGTCTGATTTCTGGCAGAGCTGTGACAAGATTTGCTGTACATAAGTTACAGATGTATACAGCTACTGTACACACAATCACAGTTATTGTGATTGAGATGTAGAAAACTGGCTGTGTACACAGTATGTTCCAGTTTAAGTTTAAAGATATTTCCAGGAAATGGTAGAATTGTCACTTCCTGACAAGGAGATATGAACATTTCTGGGATTTGAAAAGTTGTGGCAGTTGAATGACCTGCAGCAGATTAACACCAGCCTGAAGAGGAGCCAAAAATTTGCAAATCCCAGATAAGTTTCACAAAATCCTCAAAGGCTATCCACAAGACATTTTTGAAAAGAAGGGAGACCTCAAAGTACCATAGTTCCAGTCTAGAAAAACAGTTCTACATTTGTAGAGACGTATTTTCTCATTTCTGTAGAGGCTGTAGTGGAAAATGGTACCTCCTTTGTCCTGGAAACTGTTATGTGATGGTTTTTTCCAAAGGATTATAGTGTGTGCTACATTAGGAATTAAAACTTCTCATAACAGCATACCTTACTGTTTTTAGTAAGCTCGGGGTAGAATTTGGGTTAACATAGAAAAAGCAGGGGGAAAATCTTAAGGTTTTTGTGGAATTGAAAATTGTGTAAATAATTTTTACACAATTTTGGGATGATAAAGAAAATGATTGAGTTTCTTGTTCTACTATTCTTCAATGTTCAGGTCACTATCAGAGTATTTGCTATTCCTGCTAAGGTATTACTCCTGCTAGACCTGACTCACTTTGCATAAATAATTGTACGCTAATTGGAACAAGGTCTTTACTCTCAGCCTCCCACCTGACAAATAAATCCCCTAATTACTGGGACTCTGCACAGCTCCACCAAATATGCAATTTAGAAAAACCAAAACAGCTTCAAGTTTTTGAGAATGTAAAAACATCTTATGTTATGCAGCACTCCTATGATAACTCATATTGCAGTACTGGAAACAGATTTAACATTAACTTCATTATTTTAAAAGGTCTTTTTAAAATCAAAGAATAATTTTTAAAGTAAGTTTATTACTTCAGAAGAAGGTGTTACAATTACATGTAAAACTATATAACATTTGGGAAAATGACCTGAAATTCCAGTTGTCATTTAAATTGCAGTTTGCAGGAAAAATTATGCAATTTATGTAATACTTTAAAAATCAAGTAAATGACACCCAGTAGATCAGTTGGATAGTTTAATAGTAGACATAGGAATTGAATAGAGATTTTTTTCTTAGTTTTTACTGTCATTATGTGTAAGTTGTATTATTTGAGCAGATTTCATTTTACTTCAATTTTTCATTAGGAAAATAAATATATTTCTTTGCTGGAAATTTATTGTCATAACAATTGGGATCATATTGCAATTTGACATTGGGTAGTCAAGAAAACCCAGATATAAAATTAAAACTCATTATTAAAATATTCCTTTGTAGCTTACCCCTGAAAATGTTGAGTTATGCCAAACATAAGTTTCTGATAGTTCAGAACAAGGATGTGACTTTGATTTTGTTTTTCTGCTGATGGAAATGAGAGGATTGCTGCTTCAAAGTGCTGTTTCTTTAAGGATACTTATTTCTTCAACACTTTTGAGCAAATTTCACACTCACTGTAAGAGGATAGATTCACCTCACCCCTCTCCTTTGAACTTGATTTTGAAACTTCCACACAGCTTTAATGGTAAGCTGTTATCAAATTACGTAAGACAGAAAAATATATAATTTAAAAAAATACATATCTTTCCTTGACCTTCAAGTTTGCAAATAGGAATAAATTGTTAATTTAGGTCTATACTTCAGGTCATCTGGGCAAACAGAGTGGAAATTGTTTAAGATGTTACCAAGGAGATGGTGAGTCATCCTGTGTTTCTAAGATCAATTAAAAGTGTTGCTGTTAAAAATCTTAGATATTTAACTTATTCTGCAAGATCAAATCTGTTCAGCTGGTGTCTATTAAATTTGCTGATTTCTCTCTCATTTTTAGTTGACTCTTCTCAAGTCACTGACACTGAAAGCATGAGAAAGTATTCTAATTATTTTTTTCAATATAGAGGTAAATATCTACCCCCAAAGATGTTTTCTTCCTCACCACCTCTTATTCAATCCTCTTGCAACTTTTCTCTTCTCTTATTTTATTACATAAAGATATATATATACCTATATGTATAGGTACTTAGATATGTTGTATGCTAATCATGCTACATGAAGAGTGACTGCAACCCCATCTTTAATCAATGAGACTTCATTGGTTATATCTATTCTTTAATGAATTTATGTAATCAATTTTTACTTTTCATTTTTGCCTCTAAGTAAAAAATGGGCCTTTTCTGTTGTTGCTTATTAAGTGCTTTGCCCAGCTGAAGGTGTTGAATTAAAGTGATTTTGAAAATGTGGTACTGAAAATAAACAAGTAGACCTGCTTTTGTCATAATCCTATCAAATGAGAGAAATGCACACTTCTCTCTGTTCTTTTTCTTGATCCTGCATTAATCAAAGTATGGAATCTCCTGGTAGTACATGATGCTATTGCCAGGCTAAAACAAGAAAAGAAATAGACTACAGAATCCCCCTGACAGAAGATTAAACGTAAGATTTTCCTTCTTGGAACTCCTTTCTGTTCTGCCTTCTTGCACGTTGTACACTGACAGGTGAGTATCTCAAATGAGTAGGTTCAATACACAGCAAATAGAGGTTTTGTGCTTATCACAGTTTGCCAAGAAGCTGCTGTTTGAGTATGTGCTCGGATCATCAGAGCTTGAGGTTTTCTGAAGCATTTCACAAAATTCTTTTTCGGTTTTTTTCCCTCCAGGAATTTTAAAGTATCTGTGCCCGTGCCCAGTTGTTTTCTCTTTTTCACAGTGTGTACTGCATTCCTGCTTATACAAGATGGCAAATGCATAATAATCCTAACAGCTCCATAAAACCACCACCTGTGGTATAATCTGGGCACTCCACATGCCTCTGGCACTTGCCCTGTTAAAAGCTTAAGTCTGAACATATTGGTCTTGCAACCCCTTAGACTTTTCTGAAGATCTAAAGGAAAGCTCAGTCAGGGAACTGTTAAAAGAGTTCAAGCTGTATTTTATGAAGGTGTGCCCCGGTCCTTCAATGACAGAAGTGTGTGGTGTTAGATCATGCGATCCACTCTGAGTGAAACAGAGAATTAAGTCAGTTGTGGCTTACAGACAACTGAACATGACTGACTTAGCAGTAACTCTCACTTCAACTTTAACTTTCCAAAGAGGCTAGAAATAGATTTCAAAGAGTCCTTCCTAGCTAGTTGGCTAGGTAATTCTTGATATAGTGAAAACCTGAAGTGCCGGCTACTTTCACAAAGATTTACTGTGGCCTTTAACTTCAAAGCAAGCAAGCTCTAAAGATTCAGAATAGTATTTACAGCTTCTCCCTCCAAGCAAGAAATTCTGCAGGACTACAAATCACCAAACCCATTTTTTATCAACATAGCTGTGAAGGGAGAAAAATAAAAATAAAACAAAATAGGACTGTATGAGCTATATTAAAAGAAAAATAAATCGCTTTTACACTAATTTTACACTAATTTTACCAGCAATCATCCCAATAAGATTATGGGAAATTGGAATAAAGTAACTAAATTATTATTATATCCCTGAATTTTCCTGATACATCACAAGTGAGTACAAGGAGAGATAAGAAAGCTTTTCAGATTCACACTGCTCTAGTTCTAATTTGAACAAATAAAAGATTGTGGAAGTTACTCACTTAGAATCAACAATTATATTTCAGCACCGTCATAGAATTTCCCAGACGAAGCAGTTAGGGTAATTTTGGGTAGATACGTGGAAGGTGCAAGAAGTCTATGAAAACACAGGACATTTAAGAATTTAATGTTTGTTTTCATAAAGTCACGTTTGTTTTTGGAGGGCAAATGGTTTGAAAACGTGAATGACATAGGTGCATAAAGTAATTTGTGCAAAAGGACTGATCATAGTCAGATCCCTGAGTTGGAGTTCAGAGACTTCACTGTTGTTCATTAAGAGCTGCTTTGGGAACCAGTCTTCTTACTGATCTAGAGTAGAAAACTGCAGCAGTCTGCCAGTAAGATGTGTAGATTCAGATGATATAAACAACTTCTGAAATACTGATGAAATCTTCAAGAAGGCTGATGAGCAGCACCACAGGAGATGTTTATATTATTCCTGTACTTGCAATAGACACATTCTTATAGAGATTTAAGAGGCTTTGCCCTATAAATTAATGTCTTTGAATTGAGGAAACAATCAGCAAAGTGTGAACTGAAATCTAGACAAAAGGTACCCCTACAGTTCAATTTCCTTTGCAGTTTCTTACTTCAAGTAAGTTCACAACTGCAACCTTCATTTGATTTTTATATCAAATGAAATTATGGTAATTCCCATCATTTTCTCGGAAGAAGATTGTGTGTTAAAAGTGCATATTTTTCATGGCAACTGTTAATCATGTTAACAAATTTTAAAAATGAAAAAAGTCATTTCCTCTGATCTTTTTTTGTTTGTTTTATTGTTTTTCCCAAATATAAATTATTTTCAAGATATCTGGATAATTTTCAAAAACTATCTGGATAATATCATTTTTTAGAAGTTACTTCAACTGGTTTTGATGGAATTTTCGTGTTTATTTTCAAAATTACTGAAAAAGTTAACAGGTAAAAATAAGAGATCAATTAGTATAAGAATGTAATTTGTATCTATCCTTTGACTTTCCCAAGCTTCCATATTTCAGAAATTAATATAATTATGTTGCCTCTAAAACCTCTGGAAAAAAAGCTGGGGTTTTTTCCTATCGTAATTTCAGCTCTTTCATTCTTTGCTCTGAAAAACATGTACCCTCCTAATTTGATCCTTTTTATGACAGCATTTACACACTGACACACTTTACATGGTATAATTATGTAGTTATTTTATCCATCTCGCTCCTCCAGTGCACTGTCACTTGTAGTTAAGACATAAAACTGGAAGACTAACAAATCTCTTGACTAATTTTGCTGGAGACGTTCAGCAGTCTGTGGTCTCAAGTTGATCACTGTGTTCATAAAAATGTTGGTACAAATACGGCAACATGTCATATTTCTAGAAGTAGCTTAATCATTTAAATTCCTTTTTCTGGTGTTCTTGACTTTGTAACTTTATTACTCTCTTAACATTTTTGACATGAGTTTGTGAGAGAGATAAGGAATACTCCTCTATTTGAATAATAAAGCTTCAAGTCACATAGTCAAACCCTCGGTTTATAACTTTACTAAAGAAATGCAACATATATATAGATTTTGTCTCCTCTGATTCGGCTTTCATTATGAATATGCTACTCTGTGAATGTCTGAAGTATTACAACATGCATAATATATTCCTGGAACTATCCTAATACATACATAGAGCACCTCATCATTTTTCATTGAAAACTCACAGAGTATATTTGCTATTTATTTTGTGTTGATTTTATGTTTAACAAACTCATAACAAAATTTAATAAAAATTACTGCTTAAAAGTAGTTCAATGGTAATGATACTGTGTAATTTCTCTTTGTTGAATGCAATGATCCAGTTAATCGTGCAATTATATGTGATGTCTTTTTCATGTCTCTAGAAACAAAGTCTATGAATTTAAACGTATATTCTTCCAACATGTAGGTTGCAAAAGCTTTTTAAAGACAGCTTTCAATAAATAAAAACAAACCCCAGAAAGATCTAGATTACAATAAATAAAAATATATTATTTTTCTAAAGAAATGGAAATAATCTTTCCAGTTAAAAGTTGAAATGAATTTAGATGGTAAGACAGGTGGCTTACAGAAACTAAAATGCAATTTCAGCTCCAGATCTAAACAAGCTTGGTACAAGTCTGCAAAAACCATACGAATGTCAAATTCTTCCCCTCTTCTACAATTAATTTTTTATATTTGTTTCCCATGCTCAGTAATTTCCCTTCAACATTATTGTATTAACATTTTGCCTTTTGCTTTACATGTAATATAAACCGTTTCTTTCTCTCTCTCTCTCTTTTTGTCTTTCTTCCACACAAGCACACACACACAGAGTCCAGCTGGGCTTGATGTTCTAGACAAGAAGTTCACAGGTTTTACCCACCAACATAATGCATCTGGAGAAGCCTTCAGCAGCAGTGTAGCCTGCAGGGCTAAAAACCTGTTTTAAGCCTCAGAGTACAAAAGTTATTCTTCTGAAGAACTCCTGGTTTTCATCTGTCAGTCTTCACGTCCTGTTTTAAAGGTTTGCTCATTTTCTATGACATCCTAAATACTCACATCAGTTTTTATTCTTTAAGGCTTTTGTATCTCTTTAGCATTTTCAATTGATGTATAACTTTAAGATTGTATATAGTTTGTTACCAAAGTCACATCTGTCATCTATTTAATACCTGAAAATTATAATTTTTGCCTCGAGTCTCTCTATTGTAAATACAAAAAGTACTTTCCTTTAATATTCTTTTATTTACATGATGATTTTTTTCTACTGCCTTTCTTTATATAAAAGAGGTGGCAAATCATGAGGAAACACAAAGCCTATCTGCACTGAACTGAGCTAAAAACTTGTCACATTAATTTTTCCACACAGTGTAGTGTTATCTTCCCACAGATGCCCAAAATGACGTGTAAATGTAAAAGGATGTGTGAATCATTGTCAGAATCTGTAATTTTAATGAAAGCATAATATCAATAAAATGCATGTTTTAATTTTTGAATGAACTTGAATTTCATATTATTTAAATTCAAATTCCATTTTAATTAAAAATATATTAAATAAATTATGAGTGACATTTTAATGCTTAGAGGAAGAAAAGGAGTGAAAAGCCTACATGAAACTTTTCTTCTCTCTTAGATAAATAGCAAAAATCTAGTTACTTTTCCTCATTTATTATAATTTCTTACATTATGAGAAATGCACCATCACATAAAACTAAATCTCTATAATAGGTTATCTGAATTAATTTCAAGTCAAATAAAAAAATTTCAAGTAAACCTTCTTTGTACAAATGCTGTTATTTTTCAAAGATTGGAATAGTGTAAGAAAAGAGCCAAGGAAATGCAAGAACAGCCTCTTGGGTTGTAAGAAAAATTCCATTTACATAAAAGAGGATCAAGTTGAAAATTAACACTTTTTGTTCAGAAAACAAAGAAAACAAATTCCACAAACATTAATCTCTGGGTGACATTTTGATGTCTAATTGACTGGGGAATCTACCTCTACTTAGATTTCCTCTGCATGGGAAAATACAGGCATTTCAGGCACCACCAAGTCTAAAAAGGCAGAATAATTTCTGCTATGTGACATTAACAGTTGTCTCCTCTGGCAGCCTCAGCTCAGGACCTTCCTGCCCAGATGTCTGGAGAGCCAGGCTGGAGGATCCAGTTGCCACTCTCCCCTTTGCAGGGTCGACCATTAGCAAAGCTGAGCTGGTGACCCAGAGACACACCAGGGGACACTGACATGGTTGGTCACACAGACTGCCACAGCAGTGCCCTCGACAGCACCTGTGCACTGGACTCACCTACAGCACAAGCACAGCCAAATCCCCTCCTCTTGGGCTGGCAGAGAGAGAAGCTCACTAGTGTGGGCACACTCACAATTTTACAATTGCACTGCCAGTATCCCAGACGCTCATCCCACAAGTCTCCTACTCCCTGACAGGTCCAGCGTGGTACTTGCTAGCAAAAGGACATGTGCACTCACATATATTGGACAGAGAGAGATTTTGCAGAGGGAGAGCTGAGAAAATAATTACTGAGAAGATAGGACAGATTGCATTGATCAGGTGCAAGGTTTGGTCAGGCAGGCATATCCACATTTTTCTTGTCACCAGCCCCTTTTACACCCATTTTGTTTCTCCCTGATCCCCTTCCCCCGGACATTTCCTCAGCAGCTGTCATAGTCCCACTGACAGCCCACCCCCTAGCCCCCAGCGTCCTGGACCCTCCTTTTTCGATCCTTCTCAAAGAGAAATATCACTGCTTTATCTGACATGGATGTATTCGATGTGAGAGGTGAAGAAACTGCACATTTCAGATACCTAAAAAGAAGATTTGGTATAAATTAGGTTCAGCCTGGCCAAGTCTGAGGCATTTGTGGATGTGAAAGAAAGCAATTTCTAAAAACACAATTAAGAAATGTAGATAACTACACAGTTAAGACATCAAGGGTCTGAAAGAAGGTAATCAATGATTAAGGAAACTATATTTTGGGTTTCAAAATATTAAAAAGCTTAAAGTCTCTTGTGGGAGTATTTGACAATATTTTCCTTTGGAAAATGTATAAGAATGTGAGAATAAGTCTGACACATGGATTATGCATTATGTATGAAGTAACACAAGAAAAATCTCCAGATAAGACTTTTTTTTATGACAATGTTAATGTTTACTGTGGCAGTCCTCTTCATGTTGGCTTCTGTTTGGGAATTCAGTGAATGGATCTCCTGCTATAATCGGTGAAAGCACAAATGTTTCCATTATTTATCCTTAGTCTGAACTTCAAAAAAACTTGGAACTTGTTCTTTACCTCCAGATATTCTATCACACACTATATAGTTCTGCTACCTGGCTGACTCCCTTTCAAATGTGAACCTTGATGCAAAGATATATGGCTTAATGTTTACAGCAGATTGATTTTGAGAGAACTTTCAGCGCTTTATAACATCAGAACTGAAAAGTACCTGAGTTGTACTGAAGGAGAGGTGATAGAGAAGAAAAATTACCAGAATTCAGCAGAACACTCACTTCTGTGTTTGGAACAAGATAAACAAGAAATAGAGGTATTGGGCCTTTAATGAGAAAATATTTCCATTTCTGAATGTTAAACCCTGCTGTAATGCCAAACTTTCTCATTTTCTAAATGAATCACTACTTGATGTTATAAGAGTTTGTCTGTAACATTGTTTAGTAAAAGCTCTAACTCTGAGCAATTAAATTAAACCTCAAAGTTCCTAGCACCATCTTTTCTTTGAAAGCAACGTTTCTGCAGTTCCTTTTCTAAGATCCCTTGATTAGAATTCAGTAGTGCTCTGGATAAGCAGGTAAGATCTGTCAGAGCAAGAAAAGAAAATTTCAAGAGTGACAGAATTTGACATAACATCAGTTTGTAAAGGTTAAAATTCTTTGAAAAACAGGTTTTGGAAATGCTTGTTATGCACACAGTGGAGTGCCATTCAGCTCCAAATGAGTGGTAATAAAACATCACTTATTTCTTCATGTATAGTTGGTCTGATTCTTTCACACATTAGTAGAAAGAAGCTATTAAGTAAAGATCCAAGTCTGAAATGGTAGATGTTTTCAACCCAGGGTATTATTAAAAGTACAGTAACTAACTAATTAATGAACTTTATGTTTCCAACACCTGCATTGGGCACTGACGATAACTGAGTAGTAAGCAGGTCAAGAAGTGAGGAAATCGCAGAAATCACAATAAAGAAAAAAGAATAAAATTCTTTTAATATTCACTCATTTTTTTACATAATAGTTTTGCATTCTCACAGTTTATATCAGTACATTGTCAGTGAAGCTTAGCTACTAAAGAAATTAATCATTCAATTTTTAAGAGAAGAAAAAGGTGCCACAGCACCACAGAGAACTCGAGAAACAAAATCATTTGTATTAATATTAAAACTATTTGTATTAATACTAGTAATATTCATACTCACTGGCCCCTAAATTACCTTCTTTTTTTTTCAAGAAGTGTCTCCAATTTTTAGGGCATGACCAAAAATGGACATTGAATAAACAGATACCTGTAATTTCTCTGAATTTTTTTTTTCAATATCTGCATGGGCCTTAACACTGACATAACCGAGACAAACCTCATGAGCTATATGGAGTTTGCTTAAATGTAGGTGCTGTCCTGGGGGCTGTGTCACATGGACAGTGAATGAGGTGGCTCGGGGCTGCTGGGGAGTCACTTGCATGGCTACTGACAAAGTGAGTAAATGAGAGATGCATTGCTGCATTTCCCTGCTCACCCAGCCTATTCAGTCACAGAGTGAAGAAGCTGAGGTTTTGTCTCTACGTGGTTTGTATTTACAGTTTTAGGTGTGCCATACATATTTGATGTGCCCTATACCCCCTAATCATAGGTCATATAGAAGACTGCTTTATGTAAGTATTACAGTTAAGAATGCTGCCACTCTGGATTTGTGCATGGCTGGGACGCTGGATAACACAAATCTAAAAGCAACAATAAGAGTGGTATTGAAACAAGGGGTTTTAAGGTTTTAGGCTTTTAAGAGTTAATTGCTGATCGTGAATATTGCCAAATTTTGCAGCTGCTTATTAGACAATGCATATGGCCTGCTCGATACTCTTGCATTTGCCAGAGATGTAAGGGAGGATGCAAGACCATTGAAAAAGGTTAGAAATCGTGACTGAAGATCCTGGCCTCAAACCATGAAACCAGCTTGAACCAGCCCTAGAGTCTGGACTTGGGCCAAAGACTCAAAGAGTATGTGCAAAGGGGCAAGGTGAAAAGTTTAACCCGAGGAAGACGCGTTTACTTCATCATGAAGACCCCTTCCCATGACCACCAAGAAGCACTGCGCAGGCGCAAGGCATATGGAAATGACTTTTGGACTCATTACCATATGAAGCGGGGCTAGGCGGGGCTAGGTAATGAATTTGTACAGGCATATTGGGAAACTTAATGCATATGTAACAATTTAGAGGATAAGAAGGGAAATGAGGGCTGAGGAAGTGGCGCAAGTCTTTGTGGAGCTATCCCACTTGCGTCTCGCTTGGCTGACCGAATAAATAACATACCTACTTTACCACTTTAATTAGTGATAAAGTCATTTTCCGTGCATCAGGATGCTTAGAAATTGTATGCCTTTTTTCAAGTTTCCTAATGGCTTTTTTACTTTGTTGACTTCTTTGTTAAGAAAAATGGTTACCTGAAATGTGCCATTTTTATTATTATTCCTGCTTAATTTTTATATTTTACACAGCTTAAAAGCTGAAAACTAAAGAAATAATGAAACTGCAATGCCACTGCACATGAGAAACTTGAACAGTTATAAAAGAATGCCATTTGTTCAGACAATTTTTTTTCACTACATTTTAAAATAATTGCTTTCTTTTTGATTTAATGAGTACGTGGGAAAATCTCTCATTCCAGATAAAGCAAAAGTTAAAAACAGGAAAAATAATCTTAATGAGCAAAGGAAATTTTAGTCTCCTTTTTAAAATGAGAAAGAAAAGAAGTAGCAGATTGAAGTAATTTGTGCAAAATTATCTCCAGGTTGCCCTTAAATACATATGCTGCTGTAAAATATTGTAAATAATAATGCTTACTACACTTGTAATAATTGGTGGTCGCAGCCAGTACTAGTCAGGAAAATTATACTTTATAAGTTAATGTAAACACAATGTCGAAGTTTTGCAGAAACATGTCAGCAAAATTATTTTGGTTATTTCTTAGAGGAAAACAGTATCAGACTTAAAATTTTTCACAAAGAAGTAAAAAGAATCTCTTGGAAATGCTGTTGGGTACAAGAGTACATGTCACCTCTCTTCTAATAACATATTAGTGAATAAGTTTTTTCAATGTTTGCAGTTCAGGGAAAATAATGAAAGAAATTGCCACTGATCATTCTTATTTACAGAAAAAGAATCGTTTTACCATTTCCATGTGGCTAGGCTTGCAAGATAGTTCTAAATACACTTTTTTTTTTATAACTGACACATTTTCCTTTGATAATCTCTGCATGTCATCAAGACTTTATATGATACCTTCCTTGAACCCAAAGTAGACCTCTGAAGAGTTTCATGTTGTGCAGGTGCCATGACTTGAATACAGTTGCTATGGAGTTTCTGAAATGTCATACAGAAAACTTCCTGCAATAATTCAACCACCCTCTGGCTTTTGAATCAAAAAGAAAAACATATATAATCTTCCACAGCAATCCGATAATGGATGCTGGTGTGATTACATGGCTGTTAAGTATTTCAGTAAACACTACAACTTGCAGAGAAAAAAGAAGTTTGCTTCTTTACTGTCCAGATACAGACTAAATACTTTAACTAGCTGTCCTTTCACATTTTTTAAAGTTAAAAAAAAATAGTTTTATGGAACTGTCAGTTTCTAATCTTTTAAAAAAAGACACCTGAAATCACTCTTGAGTAATATTTCTCTTTTTTTTTTTTTAAATTTTGCTTTCTTATAAGAACAATAATTAGTTGTCTAATCCAGAAAAGAGAAGTTCTGGCAATACATCAGTTATTACAAGGAATGTAAATTATGTTCATTGTTACTTACATGAACACTTACTGAAGTCCAGAAAAGATTATTCTGAATTGCTACACAGCTACTGTGCCATAACTCTGAGAGCATCAACTCAGATTGCTATATCAACTCAGCAATATTTACGCAACAAATCGAAAGGAGGGGAGAAAGTGGAGATTTTTCTTTAAGGAGGACCTCCTCTATACAGAATTTTGTGCAGAACAATGGGCATAACACTTAGCATCTCAGTGAAATCGTAATTTGATCATTCTTTTTGAAGGATGATGTATCATTTTTAAGAATATAATGAATTCCACAATACTGTGGTTTGAATAAAATGATGAAATAATTTGTTTTGATTCTTCAAACCTGAGGGCAATTTGGCCCAAGCTATAATACATCCTGATTATAGAAGAAAAGATAGCAAAATAACCCCTCAGGGTGGAATTTTGCATGTGAAAGGAAAAATAAAAATATTCATTAGCTATTTTGTGATTTAAGCGACTGAAGCAATAGGTACATGTTTGGTCATAAACACTAAAAAGAAAAGGATGTTCTTAATTATTTTCACTGTAAAAAACCCCCAAAAATCTCTCTGAAGGAAATAGAGAAGACCAGATTGATAAATGTCATACTAAGGAGAAGACATTTTTCAAACATGAGTGATGAGGTAGGGCTGAAGCCAAGATACTTACCTTTGAAGAGGAGGGCCTCAATGCTGTGATAATTCTTTAAAGCATCTTATTCCATGGTCTGAGGCGAGATACAGTCTGACCTTGATTAGGTCTCTGTTTTCTAAAGCCTTTCTCTGCCTCAGCATTTTTCAGATCTCCCTTATACATGCATCCACTACTTATTTCCCCACTTAACTGAAGAGGTGACTGAGCCCAAATGTGTTCTAGTATATTGGGCATTCAGCTATGAAACTTTATTTAGGATTTATCTCATAGGGTTTGCAACAGAAAAAATAGCCTGGCCTAACTGATAATTTGAGAGTTACTTTTCATTAAAAGGCCTTTGAATCCTGTAAATTGTTGCATGCTTGTGCAAGGCAGTAGAAATGGCTTTGGCATAGTTTGTAGCGGGTTTTGATTTCCAGACAAGAAGAGTTTGATCTTGCAAGAAGTATATAATTAAAACTAACACTAATAAGCAAAAGTGTATATTTTTATGTGGATTTTCACTGTAGAGAATCAGTTCCAACTTGGTGGTATGAAGCAAGTTGATAATGAACGCTTAATAACTGCCCATGCAAACAACTGTTAAGTGCATAATCTTCACTGTAGGTTTTGCTAGAACATGTAACTTTATACATTATCAAGAATCATACCAAATACAGGAACAACCTGCAGACAGATTGCTCACATCCTTCTTTTTTTTACTGCTGACTGTCTACTTGTTTGAGAGTAGATGAATGGGAATAAGATAACTCCTTGTATTGCACAGAAAGTATCAAAAATGGTTACCTCACTGAGTTTACAAATATTCTCTATTTATCTCTTCACAAGAACACAAGGATCTGTATCACTAATGCTCTTGAAAGAGAAGGGTTAACAGAACATCGTATGTAATGAATTCTCTTTGTTTTTAGTAAAATAAATCAGGTATATATTTTCTTTTATACCAATTACATTTCATAAATATTTGATTATTGTAGGAACTTTGAGCATAGCTTTGTCTCATCTGGCCCAGCAGATGACCTGATTCTAATAACAACAAATCTGTATTTTATTTCAAAATGCAGATTGTTTCCTGCACTTTTTTTAACTGGTCTAATGTATGAACTTAAATCTGAAATCCTCTGGGGCTGAAAATATTATTTTACTGTTAGTATGGGTACTGCTTATCACAGTCAGGTATACCCATAAGAAATAGGACATTAGAAAACAAGGGAAGATAGGTTTTAAAGCTCTGGAATGTGTGTTTGTTGTCAAGGAATCTTCAGGACACTTTGTGCATTATCTTGCTGCAAATTCTTGCAAATTTTGTGTGAGCAAAGGCCTTTTATTAATCACAGCATAACTAAATCAAATGTGCTTCTGCTTTTGCCATCCATGTAAAACATGCAACTAAATAACAGAAATTCATTCAGTTATAACAAATCTTATGCTGATCTATAGTGATCTGTGGGGTTTAATACACATCTTTGTACTCATTAACCTTCGTGAAGATATGTTGATATGCTTTATCCCAAATGACATTATTGCTTTTGGTTCTCTGCTAAAATGGAAATTCAGACAGTACTTATCTTAAGAAACACTGACATTCATAGATTCATTGAACTACTTTGAGACACCACTGACTTGTCAACTAAATCAGCTAATGGGATTTCCAAGATCTATGACAATAAGGCTTATACCTCAGTAATGTAATTAATGTGAAAATTTGGGTACTCAAAGGGAAATGATTTAATCTTGCAGGATCATATTGAGAGATCCAGCTTCTGAAATGCATTTAATCATAGCAAAACTTACACTGAATAACATATTTTTATTCGGTTTAAGCAAAGGAAGCTGAAATCAAATGGTTTTCTGCAATTACAGGGATTCCAGTGTTACTGTAGTGTGACACTACAGGGAATGCAAATAGGCAAGGGCTCATTTCAGAGAATTCAGCTGGTTAGTAAACATGCAGTGTTTTAAATGGTAGCATAATGTCTGTTTCTTTCTTTGAATAACTGATAGCTGGATTATGGAAATTGCCTCAAAGAAAAGGAAGTTATTACAACATTTTCCAACTAGGCATGATGAAGCCAGATTGTTTTCCCTGGAGCAGAAACATTTCATGCAGAGCTTCTGGATCTTCTCTGTTGGGGAGGGTGGATGGGGTGTTATGGATTCTTTTTCCTTTCTTCCCTGCATATCAAAGCACAGAAACGAACTTTCTGAAGCTTTGTGTATCTTTTGTATCTATATACATGCCGGTCTGAGCAGATGACTACTGATTTTGCTTTGACAACAGTACTACATGGCTTAAAATCATCGTAAAAGTTCTTCAGAAAAGATTCATCTTAGGGTTAGTAGAAAGACTGTCACTGCTCATCTGCATCTGCTTTGATTTGTATGTATGTAGATAGGTAAGAAGTTTCTCAAAGTAAAATTACTATTAAGTGAAATATGGATCTAATTAGATAATTAATCATTTTTCCCTCATAGTTTTGAATGGCTGCTACTATAGATAGAGCCCTTCTTAACACAGGGTAAGCAGAATCACTCTATGGAATTTGTAAAAGATACAACCAGGTATCAGAATATTAATATTTGTTATGAGGTCTTTTAGATACCATCTGTTGTTTTGTTTTTACCATTAGAAAACCAAAAAATGTAAAATGAGGGAAATCAGCTGTTTTGAGGCAAAGATATTCAGTGTTTAAATTTTATCGTATATTGGAAAGCTGAATATCCTCACACAAAATTACAGAGCATATAAATGAATAATATCCACTTATTAAAAAACAAGGGGGGAAAGAAAATGTAAGACTTGCAGCAAATAATGCTTTAAAATATACTCGACTTAGGATTAGGACACATGATTATTTTAAATTATTTACGTAATTCAGATCTAATTATGACTAAACAAATGTGTTTCTTGGATGTAAACTTATCTGAAGATCCAAGAGTGTTAAAATAGTGGTGTGCAGTCTATACATTATGCAGTGTGGTTTTTTTTTTAACAGCTGATCAGAACTCTAACCTGTACCAATACAGTTTGTTGGGTTTTATCCTTGCTTCACTGCCTCTTATTTAAGAGGACTGAGCTGGAGAACACATGGCAGAGAAAGGGGTTTGAAAGCTGCTGTTGGATGTACCAACATTTTTTTCTCCAAACCCAAATTCTACTGTTTGTTTCAGCAGCTGCAGCCCAGCCCAAAATCCAGTTTACTTACAAAGCAGCTGTGTGTGAAAGTTAACAGACCACCCACACATTAAACAATAAGGGGCAAAATTCTGCACTCTTGTTATTTCTCGTTATCGTCATTGGCTAATGGCTGAATTTGACATATTTAAACTATAGTAATGTCTTTTAATGGTTTATTCTATCTTTTCTCAGCTTCCTGTCTGTTGCCCAGGGCTTTTCCTGCTGAGATAGAAAAGTATTTTCTGTGTGAATGGGTAAAATTCTTTCAACAGAAGGAACAGGAGAAGATTTCAGCTGCCTCAAACCTCAGACTCCTGGTCCAATGGAAGATTTACCTGCTAACACAGGTCAGAAATGGTAATAAGATCACACTGAATCATAACAGTCCTTCATAATCTTTAAAAAATAAAGCAAAAAATTACTTCAAGAGTCTGAGGATTTTATCAAATATTTAATGAAAGTAAATTTGTGTTGTTTGCTATTTAGATATTTTAGTAAGGGGGAGGGAAACACCAAGGTCAGATAGCTTTCTCTAGTTTGGACTTGACTTTGCAGAACAGCACACATATTTGAGGTTGCATTTTTGATGGCTACAAGAATGTAAATACTTTAAAAAGATGCAGTTACGTTTTTCAAAAGTTTCAACAAACAGAGAATGCAGAAGTTAAAAATTATGTCCAAGTCACTGGATCAATGGGCCAGCCACTCTGAAGCTGCTCCTGTCAGATATGTTCTATAGGACATGTCAGTGGTGCTGTCATTAAAACTAATAGGATTCAGTTTGAGTTATTGTTCAGGGATACGTAACCTGCTATATCAGGCTGAAGTGACTTTCATAAAGTTCTGCACTTCTTTGTACACTTTTCTTTTTTTAAACTGGAGATGCACACAGTTCTCATTGTTTGCAGTCTGGACACACAGATCAGCATCAAAACAGTATTTTAAGCAGTTCATACTCAATTTGGTTGCCTAAACTTCTTGGTGACTAAAACTCAGTAGGACCTTTGCTTACTTCAGAGCCATAGAAAATAATTGTAAGGGGACTGGAGAACACTTACAGGCTGATCCAAAGGACACGGAAATCAGCAGGAGATTTCCATTTACTTCTGTAGACATTCAGGGCTCTCCATAACAATTTCTTTTCTGACTGCTGAGAATAAAATGATAGAAGTTTATACATTTTTTGAATCAAAGTTCTAAAAGAGCATTAAGTGTTCTGATGAATAATGTACAACTACTACTTACACAGATGCTGAGAAGATCTTTTTGAGAATTATTTGTCTGGAAAATCTCTTGGAGTTTGAGAGCCTGAGCCCAGAATCTCATTATTTTTAGTGTCAGCTGTGAGCTTAGATATACAACCTATAAAATTATTTTAAGGAATGCTCAATGTTCTTTAAAATACAAACTGACTACTTCTTACTCACTTCTTTTTTTCTGATGGCTATTCCCAAATACTTACAACCTGTCAAGAGAATCTGTCCATCAATAACACACAATATTATGCATCAGTTACTTTGTTCACTCTCGAGCTGTCAAGATCATTTTTTAAAGGGCTGTCACTTAGAGAGTAACACAAATGAAAACTGAATTATGCTGCAGACTGTATGAACCTGCAGTCCTAATTGACTTGATGTGATGGGAGAAGAAGGTGAGAAAAAATTGAAAATACTGCACAAAAAATGTAGCTGAAACTGTATCATCAGTGACTATCACAGCTCTAAGGTCAGTTTACATGATTAAGGTCTGTGCTGGTTTGGGATGGGCTAGCATTAATTTTCCTCACAGTAGCTGTTGTGGGGCTGTGTTTTGGACATGTGCTGAGCACAGTGTTGATAATATAGAGGTATTTTCATTATTGCTGATCAGGGCTCACACAGAGCTAAAGCCTTTGCTGCCTCTCATCCCACCACACCAGTGAGGAGTATGGGAGTGCATAAGCAGTAGGGAGGGGACACAGAGAGGACAGCTGATCCCAACTGATCCAAGGGATATCCCAGACCATATGGCATCATGCTCAGCACATAAAGCGGGGGGAAGAAGGAGGAGATGTTCAGTGTGACGGCATTTCCCAAGTCACTATTATATGTGATGGAGCCCTGTTTTTCCAGGGATGGCTGACCACCTGCCTGCCCATAGGAAGTGGGGAATGAATTCCTTGTTTTGCTTTGCTTGTGTGTGGGGGGGCTTTTGATTTTCCTATCAAATTGTCTTTATCTCAACCCATGAGCTTCTTTCCCTTTTACCCTTTCAATTCATTCTCCCATCACATTTGGAGGACATGTGAACAAGTGGCTGTGGGGGGCTTAGTTGTCAGTTGGGGTTAAAATCCTGATTTTCCTTATAAATCTTCGTCTAATTTTTGTTGCTGTTCAAATATCTGTTACTATTGCAATGGAAAGAAATAAACAAGACAGGAAAAAACCTCAGAACATAAAACACAAGCATTAATTAATGGAATTCCTGTTGTGTAGCTCTTAAACACAATGATAAAACCTACACAACACACTCTCAAAAGAAGTAGCAAATTATATGAGGTTCTTTTTGTTATGTTTCTCATTAAAAAGTAAATGTAAACCAAAATTATAATACATATGGCTAGCCACAGCACAGACTTGGGGAAAAAAGCTTGCATGATCTACCTGTGACTATAAAACATCTCTGTAGGGTTAGGACCTTGGAACATTCCTGAAACTCATTGTCTATATTATTAAATTCTTAGAAAAAAATTGATGCATTGACACAATGTGGACCACAACTCAGGCATGGTTGGGGAATCAACACGGCCTAGGAAATCGTCCATGCAAGTAAAAGTCTGTTTAGAGTCTGAAACATAATATATCAATTATACCTGGCCAATGGTAGGTGATTTCAGTGCCAGAAAAGACTCCCTGGTATGTTTAATGTAACAGAGAGCCTGCAGTCCACCCAAAGGGAGTTCGACTGTTGAACTTGGTCATACAGTGTGTCAAATTTCCTGTTGGTATATCTCTGTTGACTTAAAAATATCTCAGTAATAAAGTATTTGACACTGCAAGTACATTTCAGAGATATGAATCTCATTGCTAAAATTGAGTATAATGTGTTTTCCTAGGCTTTGTCAATTTCTTACTATATTTTATTGTCAATAAATGTACTTGTTTCTTAATTGTACAGGGGGAAAAAAAGAAATCTAGGAAAGATAGATCAATAGATTGATTGATAGATTGATAGACAGATAACATTTTGTTGCCATAACACATTTGATTCAGTCAGTCGCCTAAAGTTGTATTTAGGTGTATTTATAAGCCTACAGGACAATATGATGATCTCATTATAAATGCTAAATGTCTAATTTATTTTTTTATTCCCAGGCAATCTCCTGGTAAAGGGAGAGGCTATAGACGTGTACAGTCTAGAACAGTTGTCCGAAGTCTTCAGTTGATACATTTGGTGAGAAGTGTTACCCCTTTGGGAAAAGGCACAATTAGTAAAATTATAACAGTAAATTCTGTAACTTTAAATAATATGGAAAAGTAACTTCGGGCACAGCCTCTTTTTCTACATGTCCTTTGTACAAACATTTTCTAATGTAAGATGACAAAAACCAGCAGGTATTAGAGTCGAGACAACAAGCAAGTGAAAGTACTTAAAGAAGTAGAATGCTTACAAGACCTTACACTTCCATATAAAAAAACTCAAACCATGTAAATAATTGATATTAAGAGATGCTGGACAGTTTAGGCATTTTGTTGACATTGTGCTTCTCTGCTAGGTTCTCTGGGTCTGTATTGTTGATTTCTATTAACTTTATAAGATAATTTGAGATTATTCTAAATATGTCCTCTTTGAAAGCATTATGAAGTACTACCTTCACTGAAAGCATTGCAAAATAGTGCTTCCAGCAGTCAAAGATATCAAATTGTCTGTTACTGATTCTTGCTTTCATCCACTAGTGTATACTATTTAAAAACTATAATCTTCATAATTCACACTACCCATGTATCACAAAGTACAACTGCGATTTTTTATGGCTTTGTGAAGCTTGTGAAGAACATTGCATTGTATTCAGGTCTTCATAGGTAAAATTTCTGTATAATTACTATAATACTGGGTAATGAGTTTTAGTTTAGTAAACAGAAATGCCTAATGAAGAATATGTTGATTATTAGAAACTCAGATTATTTAAAATAGCAATACACTTAGAGTAGAATTAGACTTATTTAACTTTATCCCCTCAAAAGCTATAAAATGAAGTCTAAGCATTAGATCCCTCTACAGTAAGGGATAAGGTATTTCATAAAGAGTTAGATAAACATGCACAGTGATTCATTTAACCTCCCTGAGGACTGGATGAAACCGGCACCAGCTTTTCTCTCTAAATATTATTCCTGCAATTAATGAGAGATACAATAAGCTCTATATATAATTGGAAGAGTAACAGTATTCTGTTGAGGTAAGAAAGGAAAGTTACTGACCTTCACAGAGCTAATTGAAAGGAAAGCATTTTGTACAGTACCTCTATTTATCTTCAAGCATGGCACATACTACATATGCATTCATGCTTGCATACAATGATACATGCAGTGTACAAAATTGCTATGAAAAGGCTCTGAATCTGAGCCTTGATGCCAATGATATTGTGACAGTAATTAATGCTAATTAATATATTCTTGGCACAATATTAGGCACCATGGAGACACATAAAATGTATTAGTTATTTCATTATTCAAAAGTGGAGGACTACATAATTTTTTTTTTTCCTAATCTAAATTTAATTCATCATCTGTATGCCAAAAGAGAGCAATATCATCTTCATACCAACAACTTTAGGAATTTTTGGTTTCCAGCACAGATATGTTTCAAAAGATTGTCACAGCTCATGTATTATTGTTAGCTTAATAATGACAAGTTTTATTTGTCTCTTACTGTACTTGCCAAGCCTCTGTCCTCTGCTAAGGCATGGGAATTTTAAATAAACAATTGCTGTTTCTTTTTAACTATAGTTGAGTTCAAGAAAGCATTTAGCACCTTAAACTACAATATAATGCTTCCTTCTTCCACCAATGCACAGTTACTCAGAAGTAGTATTGGTTGTCAGAATCTTTTTACAATACTTCTAAAAGCATCGTGTGTACTGATGAATTTGGACTGCCTAGTGAAGTAATATCCTTATCTAATTTTTTTTCATCTTTGTCATGCACATCATATCAGACAAAACACTGGGAATAGGTTTAGATTCATTATTCAGGCCAAACAAGTGCCATAAGCACCTATCAAAGTGCTTGATTGGTTGCCTGAACAACCATAGTTTGCTGACTTTGTCTCTCTTCCAGAGGACAACTTTAACTGTGCACAGCACTTTCAAATACTATAAACTACAGAGAAAAAAAAAAACCAACAAACTACAAAACTACTTATTCTGGAAAGGAAAAAATAAATAATTTGTGTGGAAATTAGTTTCTTCCGTTGCCAGTTGATTCTAAACTCAGAAGTCAAATTCCATCCATTGCCTTACATATGAAATGTCATTTACAGAGTGGCAACACTAATCTATGACTTAAGATTATGATGGTGCTCTCTTCCTTTTTGAAATGCTAAAATCTAACTTCAATCCATTTAGTGAACCTGTATGTAATTTCTGTAGGTAGAAATGCATTTTCTGCGTAATTTCATGGGCCTCCATCTAGGAGGAGCTAGAGGGCATGGGCAGAGACAGAATAGCTAGCATAATATCCTGGAGCCAGTTAATACCCTGCAGCCGGTTTTCTAAAGCAATGACAAATTATCACTACTGAAGAATTTAAGACAGTATTTTAAAGACTTTAAAATTATTGTCAAAATAATCAATCTTCATAGGTCATAATACACTTGCAGACATTTATCCCCCTAATTTTCTGCATCAGAACATATTGATGAAATATTATACAAACTATCTAATTTTGCTACATTTATCACTTAATGTTTTTTTTTTAGACATACGACTTTTGTTTGGATGGAGTGTGAGATAACTCACCCAAAGGGCCACTAAAGCTCTGTCATACTTTTTATTTTGGCTAGAAAACCTGCATGCATTCAGAAAATCTATGACACATATAAAAGGCTTACTAAGCATTAACAGTATGAAGATCTTTTAAAAAATCAAAGCTTTTGTTGCAGAGTATATTTAGAAGATTGACAACAATCTTCCATTTTATAAATGCATTAAAATTATCATGGTTAACCACTGTTATCTATACCATTTCTAAAATCTATTTGTTTAAGATTCCATTCTTGTCTGGGCCCTGAAATGTATCACAATTCTTGACTTCAGATCTTTCTCTTCAGGATCTTTTTGGCCTCTGTTCCTCACCCTAAAGGTTTCTTATCCCAGCACTTTCACTTTTCATATGTTTGCAGAATCCTGTTTCATCTGCTAATAGTTTCTGAGAGGCTTATTAACATATTACCCAAGATTAATCATACAAACATAACATATATTTACTTAGAACAAACACACATGTACATGAAGACATTTTCCAAGATCTTTAACTCTTCAATTTCTTTTTTTTTATTTGACTTGTATTGTCTCAGAAAACTTCTGCTTATAAATTCCATCCTCTTCAACATACAGAATTGCTTACAGATAATCCCAGTTCAGTGCCTTTGTTAGATAAAGTTGTATTTCCCTCATGATGTCTCTAACAGACTACTTAGGGAGACATCAGAGAAAGCCTGTGGTGTCATGAATAATACCTACATTTTGTCACACAGGCACCATGGGCATTGATTTTTCATCTACTGAGAAATTTTTCATATTTTTCATTTTTGGACACAGGAGTGCTTTCATAAGAATTTTATTCTCAGAAGGTGAACAGGCTGTTGGCTGCTCAGCACTTTGTCAGCAATTTTTTCATAGATGCTCACTGTCAATTCTATAGTGGCTGGTATTTGTTCATATGTTTCAAAAGTTCATTACTGCCACATGGAGGTGGTGGAGTTTAAGAAGATCTAAAGGAAAGTCTCTCTGTTATCTCTGTTGAAACACACTTGCAGTGAGAGAATTTTTCACTATCTTAGCAAAAATTATCATTATATGAAAGGAAAGAAGAGGTCATTCTTGTCATGCTGGTGTTCTCTTCTCTGAGCTGCTGATAAAATTCTGATCACCTCAGGTTGCTGGCTTTCTCTGTAATTTCCTGACATTAGATTTGAGAGAGAGCACCTTCTGTAGCTTTTACAGCAGCTACATTTCATTTTACTTTATTATCATGGGACTATTTTATACCATCCTGGCACGTTTTCTGATGTTTCCCATGATTCTTGTCTTTGAGTTCCTGCATAGTTCAGTGTATTTCATTCAAGTGTCGTTTTATCTTTCTCAACCAAACATATTCTAACCTCTCATCTGTATATCTATTTCAGTGGCATGAATTTGGACATCCAAACAGGTTTCTACTGATTTCTAGGCATTCTCTTGTTATGAATGAAACACCTTTACAGTCATGCTGATGTTGTCACATTTTGCTGTTGGGAAAAAAGAATGAAGGAAATACGTCAATGGGCTAGAATGATAGCAAGGTTCATCAGTTAGCACTGGTGATGCATGATGGTCAAGAACCAGAGGAAAAGACATGACTTCTGAGCAAGGAACAAACAAACTTTTCATTAAAAATATAACTAACTTCACTTCCTGCTTGTAATTTTACTTTTTATTTGTCTGGAATAAACCTGGGAACTAAGTTCTTTCACATTATGTGAAAATCAGTCACCTGATGACTTTGTCAACAAAATTTCAGAGGTTTTTCTTTTAGCTGAAACTTCCAGCTGTAGGGAAAGTGCTCATAAATAATGATCAAGTGATTAAGATTGTCTAATGAAAAACTGACATTAAAGTTTTATTTTTAAAGTGTGCATTATTTTATTATAAAAATTTTATATTTCCTTCTATGTATGATGTTTTATATTCAAAAAACGAAAGATAGGACACTTTGCTTATTATACGTTCTTTTTCTGCAGATATGTCTTGATCTTTCATTAGGACATAGTATTGTCCACATACGTGGTTTTCAGCAATAAGGAATTCTATAATTGCCGTATCAATTAATCAATAAAGGCTAACCTTTATACACTTAAAATAAATAATAAATAGAGTGGCATGATATATCCCTTATGAAAAAGAAATAGCTTCATTAAACTACTACTGCTACTAATATTATTATTATTATTAAATGTAAGTTATGACTACCTTTTATTTAGCTTTTTATTACCTATAATGTTAAGCAATGACCCTTGAACTATCACTCAAAATTATAATGCATCAAAATATTCTTAAGTAACTGTAAATACGTATCTGCAGACAGAAATAACTGGAATTCAAGCACTAAGGGGTAGGTATCAAATTAAGATGTTTAAATCTTTTTATTCCAGTCTGTTGCTTTTGATAAAATTATAGGATTAGTAGTTTCAGAGAAGACAGCAGATGTAATATATTTTGATTTTACTGAAGCCTTTGATGTGCCGTGTTGTGAAACCACAAAAAATTAATTCAAGTTGTCTTGGATAAGAACTCTACCACAGAGATTGACAAAAATCATTGTAGAATGATAAACAAAGAAGCACAATGATAATTTCATTCTTAGCTGTGGAGAAGTTTCTGAGGATGATAAGATCAGTTCCCTATTTTTTCATGTCTTTTATTCTATTGTGTAATGATACAAACAACATACGCTTAAAATTTTTTACCTAGCTGAGGGAATAGATAACACTCAGACAGACTTGGACAAGATTGAGAAGTCAGTTCACCAAGCCCATCAGGTTCAACAAGTACAAGTACAAGGTCCTGCACCTGGGCAATGGTAATCATGGGGTAACGAAGTGATTGAGAGCAGTTTTGCTGAGAAGGATTTGGGGATAGTGGTGGATGAAATGCTGGACACGACTGAGTGTTCTGTACTTACAGCCCAGAATCATAGAACCATGGAATTGTTAAGTTTGGAAAAGACCTCTAAGATGGAGTGGAGAGGAGAGGAGAGGAGAGGAGA